>JACEIK010005180.1:18141-34654 GCA_018107945.1 Datura stramonium | reverse complement strand
CCCGACCCCCACCTCCTGCTCGCTCGACTTTGTACTCGCGCGTTCATTCTCCGAGCCCTTCCTCGCATGCATCGCACTTCAAAACTTTCAACATACGTACGCATGCGTCAATTAAACTATAGGAATTTACGGGGTGTAACACTGTGATGACCGAATTTTCAATTCTGTTGTTAACTTTTAACGTCAAAACTTTTAACGACCGGTGACGATTAAATTTTTTCTGGTCGTTATTGAGCTATAACGACTGGATGTGGACTTTTAACAACCAAATTTTTCCTCGCTAAAGACTTCTTTTCTTGTAGTGAAAGATACAAACATCAACAAATACTTATTGTATTGATTAATATAGATTGTATTGACGAATACAGTTTACGTGTATATAAAGATACAAAACAACCAAAAACTCAAATTGAGCTTGTATAATTCACTCTTGTATCACTTGTATTCATTCAGTCTTGTAGCACTTCTATTCATTCATTCTACTTGTATTCTTTGAATGTGTAACTTTTTTTTAATGTTTATCAGTATGAATTAATTATTTTAATGTGTATCTATTCTATTATGCTTATCATTATGTGTATATTTTAATGTGTATCTATTTCTAATTAATTGAGCTTGTATGCATTCACTCTTGTATCACTTCTGTTCATTCATTTTACTTGTACTCTTTGAATGTGTATCTACTTATATCTATTTTTTTAATGCTTATCAGTATGTGCTCTTTGAATGTGTATCTATTTTTTTATGCTTATCAGTATGTATCAAGATTTTAGGCAGAGAGAGAGAAAGAAAAAAAAAGAAATTAAAGAGAGAGAGAGAGAGAGAGAAGCAAGGAGGAAAGGAGAGAGGAGAGGGAGAGAGGAGAGAGGCGAGCGAGAGAGAGGGAGAAAGAGGAGGGAGGCGAGAGAAATTTAGGGTTAAGTGGAGAGGAAGTGCTGCAAATTGTAATTATTTTTTTATAAAATGTAATTTTTTTAATTTTTTTTACTAATGGTAAATATATGGCATATCTTTGCTATGCCATGTATTTTTTTTAAAAATAATTTTCAAACTTACATTTCATGATTTCATCTAATATAGGAGAAACTTATAAAATAAAGAAGTGACCATTCAAATTTTATAATTTCTTATGTACAAGTTCTTATTATTGCTCGCAATGTTTCAAATTTGAAAGTAAATATTCACACTTTTTTTTTTAATTTCTCACCTGATGTTTTATACCTATATTAAGACTTCAACTTTCAAATTTGCATCTCGTAAAACTCAATCTTCCTACTATAATTTTTTCCTATTAAAAATTCAAACCTATGACCTAGTCGATTACCCAAATCTAGAAAGAACATGAAAAAAAATTATATGAAGGGAAAAGGATTAAAAAATGCCCTTAAATTATGCGCAATTGAACAAAAATGCTCTCTGTTAATAGTTTGTTCTAAAGATTCCCCTGCTATTAATGTGTTGGTCTAAAAATGCCCCTACTATTATTTTTGGATCAAAAATGCCTTTTTTTCTAATAAACATATATTTTTAAACACATTAGTTTCCAAATAAAAATATTGTAACTCATCATTAATTTTTATTTGGGTGAAAATCATTTTCACCCTCTAACTTTACTTTAAAACTCGAACTCCCCACTTAACTTTGACCCCACTTAACTTTGAGATATTCTCCTCTTTTATCTAATAATATTTCATAAATTATAATTTAAAGTTAATTTTACATTTCTCATAAATATAAATTTGTCTTTATTTTATTAACTTTATTGTATTTCATGCATTGATATATATATATATATAATTATTATTATTACCTTTTAATTTTCACTTGTATAAATAAATATTTGAGTTTGATTATTATTAATAAAACTATTTTTTATTCTCGCTAATTTACTTCATTATAGAATTTCATTAATTTATATACCAATTAGTATTTTTTATTTTATTTTGTCTCAAAATTTAATATTTTTTTAACTAAAAAAATGTTATATAGAGTTAACTATATATATATATATATATATATATTGTTACACCCCGTAAATTTTTAACGTTTAGTCGGTCCATTCATACGTTAGTTAAGAGTTTTAGAGCACAACAAGTATGAGAAAGGGCCCGGAAAAAGGTCGAACGAGCGCGGAGTTAAGCATGCAAAGGAGAGGGCCGGACCAGCTACCCGAAGGGGTAACGTGTCACGGACCCCTCCCTGGCGTGTTGGGCTCCGTGGCATGACCCAAGATTGACGCATTGGGGTCCATGCCACGGACCCCGTGTCCACCGCTCAAATTATATATAAGTTCAATGTTTTCATTTGTATCATTTCCAACAAAATAGACCCGCGGTTAGAGAAGAGAGATACAATATTTTTAGTTAAATTACCTCCGTTTACGCTATGAAACACTGTCNATATATGTGTGTGTGTGTGTGTGTGTGTGTGTGTGTGTGTGTGTGTATCTATATAACATAATAGCATGATTACGTTGTAATCTATATGTTTGCATTGTGTCATAAATACAACTAAATATAAATAGAAGTCCTAAAAATCAAATACATACGGGTGAAAAGATAATATCGAAATATATAGTATACATAACCTATAAAATACGTTAATAAGATTTTCAAAAAAATTAAAAAAAAGTCAATTACCATAATTAACGGGATTCTATAATCTATTTGAGACTCCAAAATCATAAAGATTTGATTAGTAAAAATTTGATGAATTACACAGTTGAAGATTTTTGTCTAAAATATAAAAAATACATATCTTAAATTGAAAATTAAATAAAAATCATGAACGAAACTTACATGAAAGAAAATTTTTCCTTCCTCATAATATAAAAATACAAGCAAAATACAAAATACATCTGAATTTGAAAAAAGTTTCTATCAAAAATACATATAGAAGAAATACTTTTGGAATAAGAAATAGAGGGGCATCATCATATCTGCTCCATCATTTTCCAATCAAAAATTTGCATTTTCGATCAGATTTGATCGGCGAATTAGTCGTCGGCGACTTGAGTTGACTTTTGAGGGAGGCAGGTCGAAAAACTACAATTTTTGAACAAGAACAATCAAACAGAAAGAGAGAGATGCAAGAGAAAAAGAATGGGGAATAGAAAAATGGAAGAGGGATTGAGTTGACCATCTGGTTTGATGATGAACAATGAGTGAGAGAGGAGATGAAAGAAGGATTGGGTGGTTATAGGAGGAATTTACAGTGATGAATAGGAGAGAGGTAAATAATAATCAAATACAAAGTAAAAAAGTAAATATATGGCACATTAAATGAAATAAATTCATATTANCTTTCATAATTGTGCTATGTTATGTAATTTTTCCTACTTAGAATATATATTTTTTAAAAGCGAAAATGGGCCTTTTGGGTCAATTTTTATATAAATAAATCAAAGTCTATAATAATAATGACCTGACCCAAATAAATTTCTAATCTAAAAGTAAAAGAAGCGTATAATGTGTTTTGTCAGTTTAATGGTATCTGTATCATATCGCCATTTCAGACCTCCTTTCTTGGTCTTGTGTTTTCTTCTCCGACGTCTAATTTGCCTTCTGAAAACTTATTCTTCCTATTGTAGGTAAGATTTGTTCAACTCCTTAATTTTCCCCTGATTCTGGAATGATGTGTATTTTATGCTTCAATATCGTCAATCTAGACTACTCCATTTTTATATTGTTCCTCTATAATGTCTTCGATGTTGTTGGCCAAGCTGTGTTGTTGCTGTATCTCTGATGTATTTTTCGTGGCTTATGCATGGTTAGATCTTTCCCAAAGAGTATAGGTTTTCTTCCTTGTTCCATTTTATTTTCTTCTTTCTTTCAATTTGACATTTGTTCTCTGTTTTCTTTGATCAGGTGATTTTTTGGACCTGTTATGCTTGATGCGTAGTCTGACTTGTTCGGACTGTTTTTTAAATGTACTTTTTTTGTGTGTATTGATTCAATCGTGTTTGTTTGTTTTTGGTGCTCTTTGTGGTAGAGGGCTATATTGTTTTTCTCTATTGTAGGCCTATGTATATCGGTCTATACTTATTTTTATTGTATGTGGTTGACTGCTAGATTTTAGTTATCATTGTTTATCTTGTGTGTGAAATATGTCAAATTTGCTTTAGTTTTCTTGTCTTGATTCTAATAGACAGTATTTGACACTTGTTGATATTTACTAGCTTTCTTCCAATGAATGGAAGTTCATGAAAATTATTGAATTGTTTTAGTCCCTCACCGTCGATGGCTAAGTTAGCCAGATAATATGCTAGGTAGTTTTCTTCTATGAAAATGTGTGTAATTTGCACACCTAATCCCTCCATTAATTTCTTTACATTTTCACTTCTCTGTACCAGTTTCCATGGTATTTTTCTATCTCCTTGCAGAATGTTTTTAAGTACTAGTGACTTTGTTTCCACGATGATGTTCTGCAAATCAATTGCATAGTACTTAAGAGATTCTTCAATTTCTATTGCTTCATCCTCCCTATTGGTAATAATTCCTAGCTCTTTAGCCCGTGCATATATTAGGTTACCTTTGTCATCCTTAGGCAATATCTATATGATCCAATTCCTTAGTTTCCTTTTCAAGCCCTATATGTGTTGCATTTTATCTTCTCAGTGTTTGACCTTCTCCGTTTAAAAATGCATAATATATTCTAGGTTTAAAATTAGTGAGAAATGTAATTATTGATGGGTAGTCTAGTGGTATACCTATTATCCAATGGTAATTGATTCTAATCAACTGGTTGATTACTAATTGTGTCTAATACATCATTCTGTTATAGGTTGTTTTCTTCCCATGCTTTCTTGTATTCCTTCTCTTCCATAACTCCCACATAATTATTGATGAGACTGCCTTGAAGATGATCTGTAATTTGGAAGCTACATGAAAAGTCCACCACATCTTAATAATGTAGTTTAATTGTAATCCTTCTATGAAAAAACCTACATAATTAGCAAACTGACTCCAAAGCTAAAAGCTAATGGAGATGTTAGAAATTAGTGATTCATAATTTCTTGCTTATGCTCTTCACATCACCATCATCTTGAAACCATGTTGATTTTAATCCTTCTCAGATTTTCATTAGTAGGAATTCTTCTTTGTAGAGAGCTCCGTATAAAGAAACTGATTTTGATAAATAGACCCTTGGGCCATATGTAATCAAAAGCAGTGAACTACTCTCTCTTCTATCTAAGTATATTCCATGAAAATTTAATAGTGAAAGCCCCATCATTTGTCATTATCTACCTCTTTTTAATCATTATCCACTTTCAGAAGTTTAGGACATATATTTCTTGTATATATATCATAATATCCTCACATATGTATTGTCCTAGTTTATCTATATTTCGTTCCCCTTTATTGATGAATTCTGACTTCTATCTCCTTATCTCCAACATTTTCTGCTTTTATGATATATAAAGCTCCTTTGTTTAGTCCAATTATCAACCAAAGCAAGAGTTATCAACTTTGATTTGCGACCAGACTGGTGTTCAATTTTCTCTCTAATAGTAATCATCTTCTTCCAAATATGTGAGGCTCCACTTCCTTAAGCAATGAAAGGATGAAGCTTCTTGCTATATTTATTGCCCATATATGAGCTACAAAGTCTCATAGCTATTCTGAAATTCTACTATAGCTTAGCAAAAAGGGAATTTTATACTTCTTGTAGTGATCTGAGACCCAAACCATCTTTCGGACACTACATTTGTTTCCATGATATCCAGTTACTTCTTCTCCCTTCCTCTGTATCTTCCCTAGAAAAACTTTTAAAGATTTCGTGAAGCTATCTTATGACTCCTACTAGAGGATTTATAACAAATAGGAGATATACTAGCATGGTTTGTAGAACATGTGCTATTAGAACAAACCTTCCTCCATATGATAATAATTTCGTTCTGTCAAGATAAGACTCTTTCCATTACCTATTTCATAAGCTCTTTATAGTACAATATTTTCCTCCTCCCATAAAACACTGGATATCCCAAATAAATGAATGATAAGCTTCTTCTTCTTACACCAATCACTCTCTTTATCCTATTCCTGACAGCTACTGGTACTTTTTCATGGATATAAAAGACACTCTTTGAAATATTAATCAACTATCCTAAGGTGTTTCCTTACCTCTTTAGGACCCTTATCTTCTCTTCATAGAGTTATTATCTACTGAGCAAAATAATATAGTATCATTTGCAAAAAGATAAATGATTAATTTCTAAACTCCACTTAGGTAAGCCATACCCTTTAAAATTACTGTCTTTATATAGTATATTCAGACCCCTAGCTAGCACCTTTGCTGCAATAATGAATAATGTGGGGATAAGGGATCCCTTTGTTTTAAACCCCCGAAAGTGTTGAAAAAATTATGAGACTGTCCATTAATCATAATTGAGTATCAAACTTTATTGCTGCTGCACCAATTTCTTGATTAGTAGTAAGCCATTCTTCTTGATCATTGTATATCCTGACAATGTTCAGTTTTCTCCTCCTCCCTCTAATATATGAATGGAAGAATCTTGTGTTTCTATCACCATCTTGAAACCACCTTACACCAGCCTTTATTTCTAGTATTCTTCCTCCAAGTGTAAGTACTTTTTCAATTCAACTATGCTCTGTTTAAAGCTGCTCTATTGTTAGCTGATGGGTTAATCTCTATTTGTAACTCCTTTACTTTAATGACATTTTCAATAGTAGAAATCTATTGAAATATGTTCTCATAAGTTATTTTTCTCCATTGTACTAGAGTATCCTTTACATGAATCTCTATAAAAGAATTGGTTGCAAAGTCTAGGTTCTAGATTCCTTTACCAATTCTTTAAATTTATGGTGCTTAGTCCAAAAATTCAAAAACTTGAAAGACCGTACAAGTGATTCTTCCTGACTATTGTATATTATATGGAGTGGGGTATGGTCTGAACCCTATTTGATCAGGTTGGACCTTAATAAAAATAGTTCTTTAAATTTCTGATTACCAAAGACTCTGTCCAATCTTTTAAACATACAATCTTCATTTATTCTTTTATTCCACCAAGTGTACTTACTGCCAGAGAAATTTATTTCAGATACGACATAATAGTTAATGCAATGTTTGAACTTATAAGCTTTTTATGTGTAATTGGTAATCCACCCAACCTTTCCTCTTCTAAAGTCACCCTCAACAATCCATGGAGATTGTACATTATCTACTATGTGCCTTAAACTATCCGATAACTCCATTCTTTCAATGCAGTACTTATAGCATAGTTTGCAATGATCATAACGTCCTGATTCTAAATGACATGTCTCATCTTCATTGTAATTTTTTGTCCAGTACCAGTCACTACTTGACTATGCCAGTCATTACTCTGAAAGATCCAAATCTTGTTGAGGTGTATAACATAACATTTTGAAGCCCTAAACTTTTTCTATATTCCTTATTAAGTTCTTTTGATATTTCAAAGGAACTTTTAGTATTAACAGATCTTATATTCCAAGTTCTTTTATTTATCATTGATCACTGATAAGGGGTCTTGCCTTACCGCTCCTTGTTGTTACCTGAAGGAGTAACACATTGTTTGTCTTGTTTTTCTTGCTATCATCTTTTAGATTGTTAGTGTGTCTTGGTGATGGATTAATTGTCTTACTTATATGTTTTATGTTATGATCAATTGGTATATCCTCCTAGTTATCTCTTAATTGCTTTTGTTATTCCTCCCTTAGCTATTCCATTTCACCTTCTGCAATTACCTCTTCCATTTGGATTAGCTATTGGTTCCTACTCATATTGTTTGTGCTATTTTATTTTATCTGTTTCCTGATCTTTCTATGTGTTTTGTTGCTTGTCATTTGGGGGTTTGTCTGGTTCATGATTGTTACACCCTGTAAGTACCTAGCGTTTAATCGATGCGTGCGTACGTATGTTGAGAGTTTTGGGAGTATGACGCATGCAAGAAAGGGCCCGAGGGATGAGAATTCGAGCAAGACATCGAGCGAGTAGGAGGCCAGGCGCCCTAGGCGCTGCGCCGCACGGATAAGATGGCGCTATGGCCAGCGCACCGCGCCAAATATATAAGCCCTTCATGGTTTCATTGAATCATTTCAAAACATTTCCCTCGACCAAGACTTGAGAGTAAACATGGGTTTCATTTGATTTTTGTCAAATTACGCCATCAAACTCCATCTAAACACAAATTCTCCTTGGGTAATGAGTTCTAGGCCTACGATAAGCTTCGCTGTAGAGTTATTTCATGAAAATTTGCTCGGTGAGGCGGAACCCGACTGGTTGTTGGAATTGCTCCAAATTGAATTCTAAACGGCCACAGGCAATAAGTAAACATTTATCCCTTCTAAACTCTCGAGAAACTGTGGGTTTTCGGCTGATTTAAATAGGGTTGAATTATGTTTAATATTATTATTGAAAGATATCATTATTTGTCGAATTTAGTATTGAAACTAACCCTATTCTCTCAGCGTAAGGACTGCAGTTGAGTGGAACCACTGGCTACAGGTTGAAACTAATTAGTTAAACGAGAATCGGCATTCAAATTATGTTAAGGCTTATTACTTTAGCAAGTTATTCTCGTCGTGTAATAATATGACCTATGTTTTTGAACATGGACAATGATCCTACATGTTGTCATTAGCTGTTGCTAGTATATAAGTATCATGTATGTTGAGATTAGCTTCTATTAGTAGATTATGATTACATATGTTGTGGCTAGCTGTTAGAAAGCATTTTAAGAGTATATGGCAGTATCCCTTGTCGGAAAAGAAGATTTTATGAGTGACTCACGCTAGAAGCGTACTAGAAATTCCTCCATTCTCCTGTTCACTATTTTAGTAGAATTGAAGTTTTGGCGTAATGCCCAGGCTTTAGAAGTTTGTGGATAGTTGTTGGGCCTGAGTTAGTAAGTTGTACAACATAGGAGAAGTCGGGAGATATAACCATCAGTTTGGTGCCTATATTGTCAAGCTCGCCCAGAGGCCATTGGTGTACCTCAACGCCTCCAGGGACAGAATTATGTTAGTATGGTCTTACCCTACAGTCAGGGGCATCAGGGTTGCCTAGTGAAATGGGGGTTAGTCTGCCACATAGTGGCTACTGCTAGTGACAGTTAGTTTCAGTTGACGTGGTGCTTATCGTATAGGTCATTTAGGGCACCACCCCAGTTGTTACTAGTTTGATAGAGCAGTAGATATCCTAAGAAGGAAGCTTTTTCAATAGCTAGATACAGGGCCGACACCCTAGCCTACTCTTAGAAGATACTCAGGTACAGGTTTCCGGGAACGGCTAAGTCCAGATAACATACCTACGAGGTTAGGAATCTCCTAGAGAAGGCGTATGAAATCTGAACAGGTCAAGTTAGTGTCTAAGGGACTGGAACCACAGTGTAACAATATTACCTTTAGGCTAAGAGTTATAATAAGCTGCCTAAGAAAGGTTAGGGCTGACTACTCAGGAGCATATCCGATTAGTAGTAGCCCACAGTTGATTTACATAGAGGACAAGTATTATAGTGTAATCCTATTATGGTTAGCTGTTATGAATAGAATTGAGGCGAAACCGATGACATAGTAACCCTCATCAAAGTTAACCCTAGCTTGAGTAGTTTTTCCTTACGACGTTTGGGTTATTGGATGTTTTGGTCTATAGGGTCATGCTTGTAAGGGAAGTATGAGTTCCACCAGATTGAGGCCGTGAGGGCCGTATCTAGTTACAACAGTTATATTATAATCCATAGTCGAGCCAAGGTCGGGATCCATTTACAACAGATACGTTATGATCCATAGTCAAGCCAAAGCTCGAGATCCAGTTATAGCAGATACGTTATGATCCATAGTCGAGTTACAGTTACTTGCAGAGTCTATGGGGTACCAATAGGGGTATATAGACTGATTGACACCTGCCGAGGCTTATAGGGGCTCAGGTAGGTTATTCTATATTGCTTGTACCTTCCCGGCTTGTGGGGGCCAGGTTAGGGTCTTATCTATATATTTTTCTGCTAGCTATGGCTTATGAATGAATAGTCATACAATTTCAACGCATATACGTGTAGTGATTTACCATATGCAGGTTATGGATAAGAAAGTGTACAGGTTAAATTCTGGGCCTTACTACTGTTCACTTTCAGTTCTTTATCAGTTTTAATCAGCTTCTATTACTGCCTTGCATATTCGATACATATTATACTGACGCCCAACTATGAGGCACTGTGTACTTACTTGCAGATTTAGACAAATAGGACCAGGACTTTCGTTAGCAGCTATTCAGAGTCAGCAGATTAGCCAGCTCCTTTCATCCAAAGTTGCTAGGTTGTAGAAGCTACCTGTCTTTTATTGTATAGCTTTTGGGGTAGGCTGGGGCCCTGTCTCGACTAATAATTTCATTCCTAGAGGCTTGCAGACTACAGTCTTTAGTCAGTTGGTTGTTGTTGGCCGTGTGGGGCCCATGTATGTCTTATTTTACGTGTTGGCCATGTGGGGCCCAGTATAGCTGTCTGTTTTCATTCCTATAACAACTAGACAACATGATGATCTTGTCGGCCTGCATAGGATCCCTGTTATTACGTTGTTTTTGGTTAGCTTTTTTCTTTTACAGGTGGCTATGAGGCTTTATCGGCCTGAGGCTGTATTTACAACCGAGATATAGCTCATCATATTCTTGAATTGAGTTGGAGGCATGCTCCAGAAGTGCATAAGCAAGGCCGGGTCAGTTCAAATCCAAGTGTGGCAGTAGGTGCTAGTCATGCTTGTCAAGGTGGGGCATGACAAACTTGGTATCGGAGTAGGCCGTATCCCAGGGATTCTGCATGCCATGTCTAGTAGTCTCATTTATAAATGTGTCATGCACCACATTTTATAAGCAGGAGGCTACGAGGCATGATAGTATGATTACCCCTCCTTCTTCTTAGATCGTGCTATAGGGCCGAGTTGTATAGGGATGAGTCCTTAAGTTTTCTTTGTTATGTCTGTCTAGAATCATGTTTGATATGCGATAGACTTCAGTCAGCCGCAAGTCAGCTACAACAGCAGGAAAGGGTACCAGTGAGGTTCCATAGATGGGGGGGGGGGATAGTTAGCCTAAGGGAAAAAGTAGACGTCTTTTAATCACCCCAGCATCCTCTTGGGCACCCAGAACCACATAAGGTAATGGATATGCCAGCAGCGTCCCTAGTTCTTCTTACAGCCTTAGAGTAAGAAGTCAGTAATATTGTATATGCATGAGTTGGTTTACTTAGTAGATACTCAGAATTAGACAGGAGCGATAGTTAATGTTGGATTACTTGAAAGGTATTAAAGAAGGGGGAAATTTCGGGGTTCTTACCCCCAACTCTTCAGAGGTTGTAAAGTTCCATACCTAAGCCCTACCCTAGTAAGATATGGTTACTTTCTGCCTCCCAGCCTTTTCTCAGTATGATAGAGAGCATAGGTATTAACGCGATGTTGTCCAGCATGAATGATAAAGGAGGCTAGAATCATTGATTCCGAAAAAAGTTAGGAAGTGATTAAGACCCTTCTGTTCAAGTAAGTCACCTAGACCCACACAGCTGTAAATTAGGAGGGTAGGTATGATTGTTAGTAGCACCCAGGTGCGGGTGAGAGTTCATAAGCAGTAAACACCCAACAATAGTAGGTTTTAATCTAGAAATAGACTAACCCCATCGCGTGGTGTGGATGATGGTATTTCACACCTGAAGTAAAATGGCTATGACCCTAGTTTGTTTTATCGAAAGACATAGAGATTATATGAATGAAATTGGCCCAAGTGCGGATCAGAACGATACAAGTCAGTAGACTTGGCTAGTAGCATCCTTGTCAGTAATATACAGGAGGCATGAATCCTAGATCTTAGCCCCTAGAAGTAAGGGGAAAGCATGAGTATCTAACTTTGGAGGAGAAAAAAATCACCTCCAAGCGGTGGCAGGCTGATAGAGCTTGGAATCGCCATCGAATGCCGAGAAATAAGAATCAGGGTGATATTTAAAGGATAGTGAGGTTGTAACCTAGAATACTGCAATGTCCCTACTAATTGTTGAGGCAGATAAGTGATGGTACAGAGACACTAGCCTAGTGTAGCTAGAGATAAGGCTCAGTAGAAGGATTCACCGGCTTTGGAGATAGTAGGGGACAGAGTTTTGAGACCTAGAAGTTGACTTTATGTTCTAAATGTGGCAGAGTTTCATCGGTAGATTGTAGCAGGGCATACCATGACCGTCATTCCCCCACTCGGGTTTGATGAAAGCGCGCTAGGTTATAAAAGAGATTTACTGCTGGCATAGGAAGGAGAAAGATATTGTCAAGTTGCAACACAGAGCTCCAATGGCCAGCAAGAGAAGACTGGGTATTAGAAACCGGGCGGGCTAATTTAGAGAATAGCCGCACCTGCGTGCAAGTGGAAAGTAGACAATATGAATATAGCTATAAGGTTACCTCGTACCAGGTATAAACGTGACCCTATTGTGTCATTGTTGAGAAACTAGTGGGATTAACTTATTTCTTACCAATTAGAATGACGTTTCAGTTAAAGACTACACCGAATTAAATACAAAATAAACATTCCGACTATATGGTATCTCAGTGTCAATTAACTTCTGGAAAAGGGGCACAACTCACAACTAAGTTTAGGAAGAGCTATCAGGACAGACTAGGACACATGTTAATTTAAGTACCGCCCCTCGTCCCCAAATAAATAGGCAAGAAGAGCACACGACTCAGAAACCTGGAGTTATGTTAAATATGGGAATGTAGGTTTCCTATATGATGGCCTGAAGCAGGTAAGTTAGGGATAATTGAACCGAGCATACCGCATCGGTCAGAGGGAAACAGTTAAACTAATTTGGAGATATGCACCGGTAGCCTAGGGTCGCCAGAAGTCTTACTCTAGCATATGGAGAAGTTAGAAATTGAAGCAATGACTGGATGTTCCTAAAACTTCGCTAATGAAGGGAGTAATGAGATTTGGTAAGAAGGGCGAGCTTAGCCCTAGATTCATTAGGCCGTATCGAATCCTTCGATGAATAGGCCGTGTGGCATATGAGTTAGAGTTTTCTATAGAGTTAGAATCGGTTCAACCACTCTTTCAAGTGTCTATGTTGCGAAAGTATATAAGGGACCCATCTCGGGTTGTTCCAGTTGAGGATATTCAATTTACCGAAGAATTAGCTTATGAAGAGATGCTAGCTACAATACTAGATAGACATGTTTGTAGACTGAGAACTAAAGGTGTAGCTTCCATTAAAGCCTAATGAAGGAACAAAAATATGAAAGAAATAACTTGGGAAGCCGAGGATGATGAGATCTAGGTAAGCCGAGGTGAGAATGTCGTTCAAATGTTATTTCATTACTTATATATTACTAAGTACTGCTCAGTTATTTACTTCTATATTGTGTGATAATTGGTTGTAGCATCCTGTGAGATACCTATGTTGGACTTTTCTGCGTTTTAGGTTTTTAGATAGTCCATGTTATAGAGGAGACTCTGCCAAAATTTTTCTAGCAGTAGTTAAAAAATTTAAGTCTTTGGAGCCTAAAAACCACATTCGAGGACGAATGTTCCTAAGGGGGGAAGGATGTAACATCCCGTAAGTCCCTAGCATTTAACCAATGCGTGCGTACATATGTTGAGAGTTTTGGAAATATGATGCATGCAAGAAAGGGCCCAGGGGATGAGTATTCGAGCAAGACATCAAGCGAGCAGGAGGCCGAGGCCGGAGGCCAGGTGCCCTGGGCGCCGCGCCGTGCGGCCAGGCTGTCGCGTCGCGCCCCTATCCCGAAGCTATGACCGGCATGCCGTGCCACCCCTACCACCGTCCAAATATATATATGCCCTTCAATGTTTCATTGAATCATTTCAAAACATTTCCCTCGACCAAGACTTGAGAGTAAACATGGGTTTCATTTAATTTTTGTCAAATTACACCGTCAAACTCCGTCTAAACACAAATTCACCTTGGTAATGAGTTCTAGGCTTACGAGAAGCATTTTCTGTGAAGTTATTTCATGAAAATTCGCTCAGTGAGCCAGAACCCCGCCGGGTGAAGGTTGACGGAATTGCTCCAAATTGGATTTTGAACGGCCACATGCAATAGTTAAGCATTTATCCCTTCTAAACTCTCGAGAAACTATGGTTTTTCGTCCGAGTTAAACAGGGTTTAATTATGGTTAATATTATTATTGAAAGATATTGTTATTTGCCGAATTTAGTATTGAAACTAGCCCTATTCTCCCAGCGTAAGGACTGCAGTTGAGTGGAACCACTGGCTACAGGTTGAAACTAATCAATTAAATGAGAATCATCATTCGAGGTATGGTAAGGCTTATTCCTTCGACAAGTTATTCTCGTCGTATAATAATATGACCTATGTTTTTGACTGTAGACAAAGATCCTACATGTTGTAATTAGCTGCTGCTAGTATATAAGGATCATGTATGTTGAGATTAGCTGCTATCAGTAGATTATGATTACATATGTTTTGGCTAGATTCTAGAAAGCATTTTAAGAGTATATGGAAATATCCCTTGTCGGGAAAGAAGATGCTAAGAGTGACTCACGCTAGAAGCGTCCTATAAACTCCTCCGTCCTCCTGTTCACTGTGTTAGTAGAATTGAAGTTTTGGCATCATGCCTAGGCTTTAGAAGTTTGTGGATAGTTGTTGGGTTTGAGTTAGTAAGTTGAACAACATAGGCGCAACTGGGAGATATAGCCATTAGTTTGGCACCTGTATTGTCAGTAAAGCTCGCTAGAGGCCATTGGTGTACCTCGACACCTCCAGGTCTAGAATTATGTTAGTAAGGTCTTACCCTAGAGTCAGCGACATCAGGGTTTCCTAGTGAAATGGGGGTTAGTCTGCCACATAGTGGCTACTGCCAGTGACAATTAGTTTCAGTCGATGCGGTGCTTATCGTACAAGTCATTCAGGGCACCACCACAGTTGTTACCAGTTTGATAGAGCAGTAGATACCCTAATAAGGAAGATTTGTTAATAGCTAGATACTGGGCCAACGCCACAACCTACTCTTAGAAGATACTCAAGTACAGGTTTTCGGGAACGACTAAGTCCAGATAACATACCTACGAGGTTAGGAATCGCCTAGAGAAGGCATATGAAATATGAATAGACCAAGTTAGTCTAAGGGACTAGAACCACAGTGTTACAATATTACCTCCAGGATAAGAGTTATAATAAGCTGCCTATGGAAGGTTAGGGCTGACTGCTTAGGAGCATATCCGATTAGTAGAATGGAGCTAGCCGTCTTTTATTGTGTAGCTTTCGACTAATAACTTCATTTCTAGAGGCTCGCAGGCTAAAGTCTTCAATCAGTTGGTTGTTGTTAGCTGTGTGGAGCCCATGTATATTTTATTTTACGTGTTGGCCGTGTGGGGCCTAGTATAGCTGTCTGTTTTCATGTCTGTTACAACTAGACAGAGTGGAGGTTTTGTTGGCCTGTATAGGATCCCTGTTATTGCATTGTTGTTGGTTAGCTGTTTTATTTTATAGGTGGCTATGAGGGCTTGTTGGCCTGATACTGTATTTACAGCCAAGATATAGCTCGTCATTTTAATGAATTGAGTTGCAGGCATGCACCAAAAGTGCACAAGCCTAGTCAGTTTTAGTTCAGATCCCAGTGTGGCACTAGGTGCCAGTCATGCCTCCCAAGGTGGGGCATGAAAAAGATCAATTTGGGCTGTGTTGCTCTCTTTTCAATCCCCTTTATTTTATTTTTATTTCCCTTGGTGCTTTTGTTTTCAATATGTTTTGTGTTTCCTCCTTTTGATATTTCCAAACAACCAATTTTGTTGTTTTGTTATTTTTGAACTCCAACTGCTTGCTTATTTCATCAACTCTGCTCTAATGTTTTGTTAGATTGAACATTGAATCTTCTTTGTCATTTAGCTGCTTTTAAAGAATTTTTTCCACAATTTGGTAGTTTCCTTCAATTTGATAGTCTCTTTTTCTTTGTTTTTATGTTATTTTTTGTAACTTCTGTCTCCTCTATACTTTTATCCTTTACCTTTTGCCTCTCTGTCTCCTCTTATACCCTTCTTTATTTTTCATATGATACCATTCCTTCACTTTTTAGAGCTGCAAATTAGTTGTCAATTTTAATCCTTCATCCTAGGTTTGACTTGGTTTGGTGTCCAATTGTACATTGTCTTTACACTGCCATTGTCAAATTTTACACCTCTTATTCAATTCTTTTTTTTGGGTTTATGAACTGATTTTGCTCTTTATGTTTTCCTTTCTCTTATTTGTTATTTGGTTTGTATTTGATCAACTCCATCTGTCTCCTTAGTCTTTTATATATTCCCTAATGTTTGACCTACTTCATGTTTCTATTTGTGCTCTTCTTCATCATTTGGATAAAGCTCTAAATGAGTAACACAACAATCAGATTCAATATGTCCATTAAACTTGCATCTTTTGTGATGTTTAGGAACATAATCATAATTTATCTTTATCCACGTATCAATGACTTCAACAATATTATTCATCCTCATCACCAAGTTTATTCTTTGTGAAAATTCACTTAGCAGA
>JACEIK010005180.1:5009-16750 GCA_018107945.1 Datura stramonium | reverse complement strand
TGCCCATGCTTCATAATTCAATAGTAGAAACATATTTAAATCATACCCATGTAGAGAATTTAGAAATTTCATGCATTGAGTTAAAACCCCATAAATTAGACATAGGAGATTCATGATTTAGAGAGGGATTGGGCATGAGTGTGAAAGGAATCACCCATTGTTAACCCTACATACCTGATTAAGGCTGATTCTTACACTTCTCTGATTGACCAAGAGGAATTGAAAAGAATTTGAAGAAGAACTAGCTTGATCACCCCCTCTAACCTTCTATCTTTGCATGCATGAGTGAATATGGCCTAAAATGAACTTAACCCTCTTAAAAGACACCATTCATAACTTAAAACGTCGTAGTTTAGGCTTTAAAATATTAGGAATTACGGAAAACCCTTACTAAATTCACAGAAAATAACTGCCAGTTTGTCCCCACGAGGGACCTAAGACTCGTCACCTTGGGCCACAACTCGTGGCATCATCCGTCGAGTACACTACTTCTCAAGTCTTCTGGGCTCGTCACGGGTGGCTTAACGACTCATTACTGGGTGACCACGACTCGTGGTCACCACTCATCATGTAAATTGCCATGGATTTTTATTTCACTTCACCATACTACTCACGACCCTCCCCACGAATCGTGGTGATTGACCACGACTCGCGGGGTCCTTCCATTAGGTACACTGTTTTCCTCTTTCTCCTTTCTCAATCACCACTTCCCATGACTGACCTAACGAGTCGTGGGTTCTAGCCACAACTCGTGGTCACTTTTGTGGGGATCCCATTTCCCAATTTCGAACTCATCATCTGGGTCTCACCACGAGTCTCATCACGACTCTGGGCTGCTCCCATGGGTCACATCACGATCCATTCTGATACTTGGTGCCCGTTTTAAGTTTTTATCCATTTCAACTCCCAGGTCTGATCTTTAGGATTTCAGGGTATAACAATATCTCCCCCTTGGGAATATTCATCCTCGAATGTTGGAAACATACAAAGAAGTAGCAAAATACAATCATCATATTCAAATACTGATCATTTAAACTAAAAACTAACGGAATGACTGTCTCCGATTCAAACTACATTGCTGAACTGAATTCATGAATTATACATACATCCGTATACATAAAAAAGAAACTTGGGCACATGAACTGAACATGAAAACTAAGTAGAGTTTTAGGTCAAAACTGATACCTCAAGTTGGAACTGAGCCGACAGAGAATAAATGTGGGTATCTAGCCATCATATCCGCTTCGACTTCCCATGTAGCTCCCTCAACATGCTGATTCCTCCATAATACTTTAACTGAAGCTACTTCCTTTTTCCTTAGCCTTCGAACCTGACGATCTAGTATTTCCACTGGAACCTCCTCATAACTGAGGCTGTCTTTCACACAAACACTGTCCACTGGGATAACTAGAGCTGGATCACCCAAAAACTTCTTTAAGAGCGATACATGAAAAATAGGATGCACAAAAGCTAATTTTGAGGGTAACTCCAATTCATATGCCACCTTGCCAACCCGTTTTACAATTCGATAAGGCCCAATATAACGAGGGCTGAGTTTTCCTTTCTTTCCAAACCGCATAACTCCCTTCATGGGAGATACCTTCAGAAACACCCAATCATCCACCTCGAATTCTAATTCCCTCCTTCTCACATCGGCATAGGACTTTTGGTGACTTTGAGCTGTTTTCAACCTGTCCTATATGAGCTGAACCTTCTCCATCGCCTCATGAACCAAATCTGGCCCTATCATCGTTGCTTCACCAACTTCGAACCAACCAATGGGTGACCTACCATAGAGAGCCTCGAACGGTGCCATCTGAATACTGGAGTGACAACTGTTATTGTATGGAAACTCGTGGGAAGAAAATGATCATCCCAACTACCTTTGAAGTTAATTACGCATGCTCTCAACATGTCTTTGAGAGTCTGAACTATCCGCTCCGCTTGACCATCCGTTTGCGGGTGAAATGCTATGCTGAGCTTAACCTGAGTATCAAGTCCTTTTTGAAACAACCTCCAAAACTAGAAGTAAATTGGGTACCCTTATCTCAAATGATGGATAAGGGCACTCCATGCAATCGAACTAGCTCTCAGATATATAGTTTGGCATAGTCCTCTGCCGAATCCATGGTTTTGACCAGTAAAAATTGAGCAGCCTTGGTCAACTTGTCTACCACAACCCAAATGGAGTCATATCGCCGACGAGTATGAGGCAAATCGATGATGAAGTCCATATTGATTTCTTCTCACTTCCAAGTAGGAATACTGATATCCTGAAGCACGTCTCCCGTCTCTGGTGCTCGACTTTCACTTGCTGACAGTTTGGACACTTAGCTACAAACTCCGCGATGTCCTTCTTCATGCCATTCCACCAATAAACTTCCCGTAAGTCACAATACATCTTGGTGGAACCTGGATGGATTGAATACCTGGATCCATGAGCCTCGTGCAACATCCGGCTCCTTAAATCATCAACATCTGGAACACATAAGAGACCCTGGTATCGAAGCACACCATCTGCCCCTTTGGAGAAGACCTATACCTTCTAATTTTGAACTGCTTTCTTCAACTTTACCAAAATAGGGTCCTCATCTTGTCTAGATTTTACATCAGTCACCAAAGACGATTCTGATCCGTTCTAAATAGTAACACCGCCATTGGTCAAGTCGACCAACCTAACTCCCAACCTTGCAAGTCGATGCACATCCTTCACCAGATCCTTTTTTCCCTCATCCACATGGGACACACTCTCCATAGAGAGTCTACTAAGTGCGTCTGCCACTACATTAGCCTTGCCCAGATGGTAAATGACGCTCACATCGTAGTCTTTGCGTAGATCTAACCACCTCCTCTGCCGAAGATTGAGGTCCTTCTGGGTAAACATATGTTGTAAACTCTTATGATCCATGAACACATCCATGTGGACCCCATACAAATAATGTCTCCATATCTTCAAGGTGAATACCACTGCGGCCAACTAAAGATCACGGGTCAGGTAGTTCTTCTCATGAACTTTTAGCTGCCTAGAGGAA
Source organism: Datura stramonium (assembly GCA_018107945.1). NCBI lineage: Eukaryota > Viridiplantae > Streptophyta > Magnoliopsida > Solanales > Solanaceae > Datura > Datura stramonium. The sequence goes on along the minus strand of JACEIK010005180.1, from coordinate 13,718 downwards.
TATGCTATAACTTTCCCGTTCTGCATTAACACACACCCAAGTCCGATCCTTGAAGCATCATAATACACCACGAACTCATCTGTAACCTCAGGTAGGGTTAACACTGGTGCTAAAGTAAGTCTTGGAAGCTCTTCTCACAAGCCTCCAACCATTGGAGTTTCACCTTCTTTTGGGTAAATTTGGTCAAGGGTGCTATAATAGATGAGAAACCTTCAAAAAAATCTCCGATAGTAGCTGGCTAAACCCAAGAAACTCCGAATATCTGAAGGGTTGACCGGTCTAGGATAATTCTTCATCGCTTCAATTTTCTAAGAGTCCACCTTTATGCCTTCTCTTGATACCACATGGCCCAAAAACGCTACTGATTTCAACCAAAACTCACACTTGTTGAATTTGGCATACAATTGGCGATCCTTGAGAATCTGAAGCACTATTCTCAAATGAGTGGCATGCTCCTCCTCACTCCAAGAGTATATTAGGATGTCATCAATAAACACAATCACAAACATATCTAGGTATGTCTTGAACACCCTGTTCATCAAGTACATAAAAGCTACATGAGCATTCGTTAGTCCAAAAGACATAACTACAAACTCGTAATGACCATACCGCATCCTGAAGGCTGTCTTTGGGATGTCACTCTCCCGGACTCTGAGCTAATGATACCCAGATATGAGATCTATCTTAGATAAACACTTTGCACCCTGAAGCTGGTCAAATAAATCATCAATCCTAGGTAGGGGATACCTGTTCTTGATGGTGACCTTATTCAATTGCCGATAATCAATACACATACGAAGAGAATCATCTTTCTTTCGGAAAAAGAGAACTGGTGCACCCCATGAGGACTTACTCGGTCTAATGAAACCCTTATCTAACAGATCCTTCAACTTGTCCTTCAACTCCTTTAGCTCAGCCAAAGCCATTCTATGGGGAGGAATAGATATAGGCTGCGTGTTGGGAAGAAATTCAATACCAAAATCAATCTCCCGCTCAGGAGGGATACCCGATAAATCACCAGGAAAGACCTTTGGATACTCACATACTACTGGGATAGACTAGATAGTTGGGATCTCGGACGTCGCATCCGTAACCCTAACTAGGTGGTACACACAACCTTTGTAGATCATCTTTCTGGACTTAAGGTAGGAAATGAAATGACCTACAAGCACAACTGAACTACCCTTCCATTCTAAGACTGGCTCACTCCAAAATCTAAACTCTACTACCCGGGTTCTACAATTAACTGAGGCATAGCATGCAAATAGCCAATCCATGCAGAGGATAACATCAAAATTGGCCATGGATAACTCTATCAAATCTGCTGAGGTGACTTTCTAAAGGACTGAGATCGAGCGACCTCTATACACCCATTTAGCTAGAACTGAATCACCTATTGGAGTAGAGACTGAGACGGGTTCTGATAAGACTTTGGGACTGACTCCAAAGCTACTAGCCACATAAGGTGTCACAAAGGGCAAGGTAGCCCCTGAATCTAACAAAGCATACACATAAAGATAAAAAGCTTGTAACATACCAGTGACCGCATCCGGGGAGACCTCCTGCTCCTGGTGGGATGCTAATGCATAGAATCTATTTTGGCGCTGACCACCACCTATGCTGGCAGATGCGCCCTGATGTGCTGAGCGTGCGGGAGGGGATTCTGAACTAGAAGCTGGGCCTCGGCCCCCATCATGGTCCTGTCTCGCTGCTGGGCAATCTCTGAACATGTTTCTGGGCTTCCCACACCCGAAAAAAGCACCTGTACCTGCTAAGCACTGACCCGTGTGCCCCTGACTGCATCTACGACAAATTGGGATGATAGAATCTACTGGTGTTCTGCTCTACCCCCTCGAGCATGATGCTCGCACTCCCTAATCATGCCTAGTACTGGATGGCACACTCAACGCTGAAGATGCGGGGGCTGAAGATCCCTAGTGGGTCTGCTTTCGGTGCCCACCACCTGACCTCAGTTGTGAGAATCAGTGATTATTAGTCCTAGCCCTCTTGGCCTACCTCTCTCTTATATGTGCCACCTCCATCGGCTGGGCGTACAATACTATATGAGGGAAATACATATCCTGGTGGAGCATAGAGGTCCTACAATCCTTGTCCAAATAGCCCCCCACACCATGAACAAATCTACTCACCTGCGCCCTCTAATCAACCACTAACTATGGGGCGTACTTCGATAGGCGAGTGAACTCAAGGGTATACTCCTGCACCATCATTCTCCCTCGCTTAAGGTTCACAAACTCGGTTGCCTTCAGCTCTCTCATCTCACAGGGGAAGAATCGATCAAAGAATACAATGTGAAACTCCTTCCAAGTGACAGGACCTACTCCTGCAGCCCTACTGTCTTTCCATTGTCGAAACCTAATGTGTGCGACCCCTTTATGTTGGTATGAGGCCAACTCTGCACATTCAACTCCATTCACCCCCATGATTTAGGTGATCTTCACAATCTCATCTATGAACTCATGCGGGTCCTCATCTACTTTTGGCTCGAGGAACTCTAGAGGGTTCATTCTCAAGAAATCTCTGACTCGAGCCGCTGCCACATTTCCATCTTGCGAAACATGCAAAACTACCTGCTGATTGACCTGAGTAGTCAAGGCCTACACGAGCATCTAAATAGCTTCCCAAAACTTAGCATGGACAACTGGCTCCGGTGTATGGTGCTCCTAGACTGGCGGGGCTTGCTGATGCCCCTTTTCGTTGCCATCCTCTTGGCCTTCTCCATTACCATTCCTTCTACCATTTACTCTTCGGGGATCCATGATTCTGAAATCACGAATAGCATGAATTAGAAGAATAGGGAGACTTTTCATCGCACGATATAGATCATGAAAGAAGGGAGCGTTTCCTAAATATTTCATAGCCTCTTCGTCATAAGTGTGGCGTGCTTCACACCCATGAAAAAGACTCTACTTAACGCGACTTTCAGAAACCCTAGGATACTCCAAACCTATTGCTCTGAAACCAAATTTGTCATGACCCAAACGGAGGCTCGGATCGCAACACAGGAGAAGGAGCCCTGAGAGACTCCAAGTCGACCCATGGCATGAATATACATCTAACTCAATTACTAAAAACTTAAGAATCAATATAAATAATCTTAGCGGAAGTCTGAGATAAACATAACATCAGCATACACAATCTGAAGCTGAATATATCTTTGTCTGAAAAGCCTCTACACATGATGAGTTGATGGGACAAGACCCCAACTAACTCGAATAAATTGTAAACTGAAATACATAGAGATATCTGAAAAGGATTGGTCCTCGGAAGAAGAGGACTCACCACAGCATAAGATACTATCTCTGAAACTGACTATAAACGGGGTTGAGCTTGAATGCGGGTCCTGTATTATGAAACGATACAACATAGAGTATGCGTTCAGTACGTGGAATGTACCAAGTATGCAAGGAAAGTAAACCGCTTAAGTAAGTAAAATCATTTAAGAACATTCATAATGTGAAATATAAACAATAAGGATCTGAGAGTAAGACTTGCATGCATTCTTCCTAAAATCATGATCTTATCATAGCATAACATATCATAACATCATAACTGAATTGATTGAATCAAAGCTGAAATTTGATAGTCATGAGTAAAATTTGAACATTGAGTCAAACCTGCTTTAAAATATATATAGATATATAAATCTCATGAATGATAAACATGCATAACTGAAATCATGAGGAACAATGGAAAACTCGTCTTTTAACCGACATACCACGATAGAGCTTACATGGTCCCAACTATCACACTTAAGTGGGTAGAGCCATCCAAAACCTTGCTAGGGCTAGGGATGATACCGTGATATCTATATCAAGCTTGTGGGCCAATAGGGCCGGGGATAGCTCACAAGGCAGATCCCAAAGTAATATATATATAAGAATAAAACTACGTTGGAGCATAGTTCTGTGGAATAGGGTGATCGACCCTTAGCCTACTCGGTGCTAGACACTACATTTAAAAATATGCATATGCTCTCCATCGTTTTTCAACGAAGCTCAACATCGTCTATTGATGAAGCTCAATAATTAAATACATCTCAATTATAAAATTATGCATATGAGAAGATTTAACTCAAACCACACCACAAGCTGAAAGATAATTGATAGTCTTCACTCCAAAACCATGTGGTAAGCTTAATTCAAGAAATCATAAATCATACTTGAACATGTGGGCCTTTCCCGATACTTTAACATTCTTGAAAATGCTCAATTCAAATAAAAAACATGATTATAATCACGGGTAGCTTGAAAACATGCTTTTCATCATAATATCTCATCATAATCATACATTCATCTCAAATCTCATCTTTCATAAACTTCTCATCAATGGGCTTTTCAATTCATAAAACTTGAAACATGTTTTTAATTGAAAATATTATAAAACTTGCCCATGCTTCATAATTCAATAGTAGAAACATATTTAAATCATACCCATGTAGAGAATTTAGAAATTTCATGCATTGAGTTAAAACCCCATAAATTAGAAACATAATCATAATTTATCTTTATCCACGTATCAATGACTTCAACAATATTATTCATCCTCATCACCAAGTTTATTCTTTGTGAAAATTCACTTAGCAGATCTACTTCCACCTTCACCTATGCACAACATAGCCTAGTTTGATTTTTGGTGGTCAAAGCCACCGGTTGTCACGACCCGAATGGAGGCCCGGATCGCAACATGGGACAAGGAGCCCCGAGAGACTCCAAGTCGACCCATGACATGAACATACATCTAACTCAATTACTAAAAAATGAAGAATCAACATAAATAATCTTAGTGGAAGTTTGAGATAAACATAACATTAGAATACACAATCTGAAGCTGAATACATCCTTTTATCTGAAAAGCCTCTACACGTGATGAGTTGATGGGACAAGACCCCAACTAACTTGAATAAGTCGTAAACTGAAAGTACAAAAAGAAATCTAAATAAGCTCGGTCCTCGGGAGATGAGGACTCACCACAATGTAAGATGCTAACTCTGAAACTGACTATGAACGGGGCTGAGCATGAATGTCGGGTCATGTATCATGAAATGATACAATAAACAGTATGCGGTCTGTACGTGAAATGTACCGAGTATACAAGGTAAGTAAACCGATTAAGTGAGTAAAATCATTTAAGAACATGCATAATGTGAAATAGAAATAATAAGAATTTGAGAGTAGGGCTTGCATGCTTTCTTCCTGAAATCATGATTTCATCATAACATAACATAACATAACATCATAACTGAATCGATTGGCTCAAAGCTGAAATCTAATAGTCATGAGTAAAATCTAAACATTGAGTCAAACCTGCTTTAAAACATATATAGATATATAAATCTCATGAATGATAAACATGCATAACAAAATCATGAGGAACAATGGGAGACTCGTCTTTTAACCGACATATCACGATAGAGCTTACGTGGTCCCAACTATCACACTCAAGTGGGTAGAGCCGTCCAAAGCCTTGCCAGGGCTACGGACGATACCATAATATCGATATCAAGCTTGTGGGCCAATAGGGCCGGGGATAGCTCACATGGGAGTTCCCGAAGTAATTTATATATAAGAATAAACCTAAGGTTGCGCGTAGTTCTGAGGCATAAGGTGGTTGACCCTTAGCCTACTCGGTGCTAGACACTACTCTCAAAAACATCCATATGCTCTCCATCATTTTTCAACGAAGCTCAACATCGTCTATTGACGAAGCTCAATAATCAAATACATCTCAATTATGAGATCATGCATATGAGAAGCTTTAACTCAAATCATACCACAAGCTGAAAGATAATTGAGAGTCTTTGCTCCAAAACCATGTGGTAAGCTTAATTCGAGAAATCATAAATCGTACTTGGACATATGGTCCTTGCCTAATACTTTCACATGCTTGAAAAATGCTCAATTCACATCGAAAACATGATTATAATCATGGGTAGCTTGAAAACATGATTTTCATCATAATTCCTCATCATAATCATACATTTATCTCAAATCTCATCTTTCATAAACTTCTCATCAATGGGCTTTTTAATTTATAAAACTTGAACATGATTTTAATTGAAAACATTATAAAACTTGCCCATGCTTCATAATTCAATAGTAGAAACATATTTAAATCATACCCATGTAGAGAATTTAGGAATTTCATGCATTGTGTTAAAACCCCATAGATTAGACATAGGAGATTCATGATTTAGAGAGGGATTGGACATGGGTGTGAAAGGAATCTCCCATTCATAACCCTATATACGTGATTAAGACTGATTCTTACTATTCTCTAATTTCCCAAGAGGAATTGAAAACAATTTGAAGAAGAACTATCTTGATCACCCCCTCTAACCTTCTACCTTTGCATGCATGAATGAATATGGCCTAAAATGAACTTAACCCTCTTAAAAGACATCATTCATAACTTAAAATAATGTAGTTTAGGCCTTAAAATATTAGAAATTATAGAAAAACCCTTACTAAATTCGCAGAAAATAACTTCCAGTTTGTCACCACGAGGGGCCTAATGACTCGTCACCTTGGGCCTCGACTCGTGGCATCATCCGTTGAGTACACTACTTCTCAATTCTTTTAGGCTCATCACGGGTGGCTTAACGACTTGTTACTGGGTGAACATGGCTCGTGGTCACCACTCGTCATGTACACTATCATGGATTTTTTTTCACTTCACCATACTTCTCACGACCCTCCCCACGAATCGTGGTAATTGACCAGGACTCATGGGGTCCTTCTGTTAGGCACACTGTCTTACTCTTTCTCCTTTCTCAATCACCACTTCCCACGACTGATCTAACGATTCGTGGGGCCTGACCACGACTTGTGGTCATGTCCGTGGGGATCCCATTTCCCAATTTCGAACTCATCATCTGGCCCTCACCATGACTCGTGGGCTGCTTCCACGGGTAACATCACGACCCCTTTTGATGCCTGGTGCCAGTTTTAAGTTTTTCTCCATTTCAACTCTTGGGTCTGATCTTTGGGCTTCCGAGGTATAACACCTGTAAAGATCTACCAACTATTGATTCTAACAAGAACACTGTATCCATCCAAAATAATTTGGAGGTAGATACAGAAAAGATACGCTATAGCCGTAGTAGTTTCTTCATCCGGGTCGAACGCAGGATCTCACTTTATTGTCCTCATCGGGTATGATTAGTTCTGGTGTGTTATGCAGAAAGTAGGTTTTGATAAAAGATTGACATAGTTTTTTTAATATCGTAGCATGGATTAAAACATATCTATTGCATATGAACTCTATGTTGCACTCTCCTTTTAATTCACATTGTTTTAGGATAATCTTTCATAACTCTTTGATGTCTTGCCACCCATAAATTATTTTTCTGCCACAATGTCTTGAAGATATTCATGAAATATCATCTGGTTCACTTCCTCCTCTTTCATATTTTCCTTAGCTCTCCATGTAGATACGAAATCGACTTGACCAATGGAGCCTGTGTTATTGTTGTTGTCGATTTTAATGTTTGATTTGGTGAAGCAACATATGTTATTGGTTGTGGTGTGGATGTTGATGGTGATGTTAACTACTACCTATCAAACTAAGTGGTGGTTACAACTTCACCACTTAGAAATCTCAATTCTCTATGCTTATGTATGGCTACAACCTCTACGACCATCTCGATGGGACCACTCTAGCTCTCTGACACACGATTTCGAATGACGCTAACAATCCAGCATTCCTCACTTAGTTCCGCCAAGATCAACTCATCCAGAATGCTCTCATGGCTTCTGTCGAAGCTACTATTGCCCCCACCATCACAACTACCGCATCATCCAAATCAGCCTGTGACACACTGCACATTACGTATACAAACAGATCTCAAACTCGTATTTTCAGCCTCCATGATCAACTTGCTTGAGTCACGAAGGACTTTGACTCTATCATAGACTATATTCAGACCATTCGGTCTCTCTCAGATGAGTTAGCCACAATTGGTGCCCCTATATCAAACCCAAAACTCATAGTCAAAATACTCAGTGGTCTGGGTCCCGAATTTCATGAGATCTTTGCTGCAATTCGGGCACGTGACTCTCCTGTCTCTTATGAAGAGCTATTTGAAAAACCACTTGATATGAACTCTTCCTTTTTCATGAAGACGCTAAGAAATTATCTGCTCCTATCACTACTACAGTTTCTACTCCCACCAAATCCAACAACTATAATTGCAACAGTCACAGGCAGAGCAACAATTCTCAACACTGACGCTAGGATCCTCGACAGACTCCTCGACCATAGGGGGAGACCAACAAAAACTCCATCATCCATTGTGAACTTTTTAATAGAATGTCACACCCCGCCTTGGGGGGTATGACTGGTACCTGGTGCCCTATTAGGACCTGAACTGCTATACTACTGAGCCTAAGCACATTTGGTGCCTGGATGGCTCTAACTCTGATTCACGGAATCAACAGGCTATATAACGGCTGTAAATACAGCCTCAGGCCGACTAGGCCTATAGCCACCTGTACAACAACAACAGCTAACCAGAATCATATCAATGTAAGGGAGCCTATATGGGCCGACAAGGCCACTATGTTGACTAGTTACTTCTGAATCAAAAGAACAGATGCTAAACAACTACGTGACCGACAAGATCACCACTACTAACTGGATATGGCCCCACACGGCCAACATAAACAACAATACTAAACAACTAAACAT
>JACEIK010005179.1:63544-91664 GCA_018107945.1 Datura stramonium | reverse complement strand
TAGAGCTAGCCAGACACCAGATGTGCCTAGGCCCACCAGTTAGTAGTCCAGGTCCTTCTAGGGCACCAGGTGCCAGTCATACCCCCAGGGCGGGGCGTGATAGTTTGGTCAGTGTGATCTAGTTTACATGCGGAGATGCGCAATTTCACTATTCCAATAAGAGTACAAAACTAGAGTAAATACTCTAACTAATCCCAAATAACCCAAGCGAATAACCTCACTAGATCACTCAAAAGAAAGGGTTCACACAAGTGTTTCCCAACACTCACTCTCTTATAAAATACTGTAAAAGAAAAGACAAAAGGAAGAAAGCAATGAAATGTTTTCAAATGCTTCAAGGTGAGTTTTAAGTGAAAGAACTCTTCTCTATTTACGTGGAGAAATTCTTAGGCTCCAAGTAGAAAATGATAAAAAGAAAAACTATATCCCAAACAATTCTCATCCTTTCATTGGTTTCTTCGGCACTAAGAACGATTTTGAGCCAAGATTTTAATCATGATAGGCTTGCGCCTATTGGAGACGGAGCCCATACAATGATAACCAAAATAATGGTCATATTACAAATCTCCACCTACTCCTAATTTTGGTTAGTATAGTAAATTTGCTCAATTCTCTCCGCAAAAGTCCATATGGGCTAAATTATTGTTCATAAACGACAATCAAGTTCAAGCTCAAGTGTAACACCAAAAGTCCCTAGGACCTAGACTTGGAGTAGAAACCAACAGAAAAATCAAAACATTTCCACTGTAAGAGTCTTAGTACGAATCATGATAAGGTGGTACGAGTCGTACCAAAACCCGTGAGAGGGAGTTCAGAAATGATTTGTAGTATGATGGTATGAATCGTTGTTTCAGTCGTGGGTTGAGATATTGTAATGCCTTGAATTTTTGGGTTAAATTTGAAATTATTCTAGGTATCGGGATAGATCCAAGCTCGATAAATTTTATGAAAATAAGGTGTGAAGATCAATTCTTAGTGTGAGAAGTGCATCGGATACAAATTAATGTCATTAGGAACCTCTAGCATAAAGTTGAGTTGAGAACTTTCCTACCGATTGAGTCTTCATGTAAATTCCTACAAGGGTCAACTTTAAACAACCATAACTCCTATTTTATAAACTGTTTTTGGGTAATATAGTCAAATAAAATTAAATCCATTTGAATCTTCATTCCAATGCATCTAACCTTGGATCAATCGGAGTTCGGGGTAAAAAGTAATGAGTAGTTTAGTGAAGCACTGTCAAATTTGACGGACATAGAACAAGCTCAGATACCAGTAGTCATGGTACGATTCGTGGTATCAAGGTATTTCGTAGTGAGGATCTATGGTAAGATTTTATGCAGGCTTTTAAGTCATCTAGAAGCCACAAATGCATACCACGATTCGTGGTATGTCACCACGAGTCGTGGTACTAAAGCTAGCAAGACAATTTTTCAACTCGTTTTCATAAGGGCATTCTAGTAATTTTTTATATTTTTAACTCCTAAACTAGATCACTTTGAATTTTCTTAAGGGTGTATTAGAGGGTTTTTCTTAGACTAAACTCACATTCCTTTCCAAAACACCATAGATTGAAGATCAAACCTCTCAAGGCTCTTAAGCAACTAGTGTTCTTCTTCTTCTCAACTCTCTTGGGTCTCAAATCTAAGCAAGAATTCATCAAGGCCCAGGTATGTGGAATCATAAATATGGGATTTCTTCCACTCTCGTGCCCAATCCCAAGCTCAATTACATGATTTCAATTCCTTCAAGTCTCCAACTATGATTTTCATGAATTTATAGAGTTAGACCCTTTTTGATGAAAAACTCCATGATCTCTTATAAAATTGATTCTTTCATGATTCTATTTATGTTTTATGATTATGATTACATGATTTCTATTAAAAAACTTTAATAAATCTCTATTTTCAAGTTATGGTAATTTACTTAATTATGTATCAATTTCATGAATCTCAAGCTTATATACTATGGCTGAAATTTTTAGCATTATTTTCATGGCTAGTTCACGTATGTTAAGAAATTTATGAATTTCATAATTTCTAACTAGCCCATGCAAAATCAAGTATGTTTCATGATTATGATTATGAGCACTATGCATGTTTTGGGAGTAGTATTTAACATCGAGTAGATCGGGGTTCAGCGTACCTAAGTCTCAAATTACGTGCTAATGTAGGATAAGGGGTACTCGCCAGTAGAGAGTGTCTCCCGTGCCCCTAGCCTAAAGGGTCCTTGCTAGTTGACAGTGTCTCCCTTACGCTACTAGGCTCATGATTATGAGTGATATCACGCCTTCATCGTTCTTTGACTTGGCAAGGCCTTGAATGGCTCTGCCAACTTGAGCGAGATAGTTGGGCATCATGTGTTCATTCATGATGGTGTCGGTTATGAGAATCTCCCATTGTTCCTCATGTTTCACGTTTATTCATGATCATGCTTTATGATACTATGTTTTACATTTTTTAACCCATTGATTATGAGTTTTAGTAATGATTTCAAACAAGATAAGCCTTATGATATTGTCTTTAAAACCTTGGGTCATTATATTAAAGATTATGATGAACAACTTATGTTTTATGACTATCACGATCATGACTTTTTTTAGCATGTTGCCCTTACTCTCATGTTTTACTCATCCTACATACTCAGTATGTTCAAAGTATTGATCGTGTACAAACTTACTATATTCACCCACTGTCACATTATAAAATATACCATTCTCTCCATCATTCCCAGCATGATCAGTCCACACAAAATATCTAGGCTTAAACTCATAACGGTGGATATGAATTACAACTTCACTAGGTTTAAAAAACATCATGCAATTGCATCGTTTACAAGGACACCTAATCAACCGTTCAATTTGAAAATGGTATAGTGACATTGTATAGTTGATAAATCCTCTAACTCCTTCAACAAATTCATCTCTCATGTCCCCACAATTTTTATTAGTTCTATCATACATCCACAAACGATGGGTCATCTACAAATATATAGATATTTTAAATTACATATAAACTTATATTAAATAATTTGTATTGATGATTAAATTTTATTATTTAATGGTTACTAATTATTCGATAAACATCCTCCAAAAGTAAGTCAATTTTTTATATACTCCTTCAACAAATTCATCTCTCATGTCCCCACAATTTTTATTAGTTCTATCATACATCCACAAACGATGGGTCATCTACAAATATATAGATATTTTAAATTACATATAAACTTATATTAAATAATTTGTATTGATGATTAAATTTTATTATTTAATGGTTACTAATTATTCGATAAAATATCCTCCTTCAAAAGTAAGTAAGTCAATTTTTTATATAATTATATATTTAGTATTTAATAACTAATTACTAAATTATATGTGGTTAAGGATTGAAATTAACCGTGCGAACAACACCTCTCGAAAACACCTGCGAAATTTTTGTAATTATTAATTCTTATGAATATGAAATTTTAATGAGTATTAAATTTAAATTATTATATTATTAATCTATATTTTAATAATTATTAAATTTTTTTAATTTTTTTAATTTTTTTAATTTTTTTATAAAATATTAAAAAATGAGTAAATTTTGAATTAACCAACACATTCATATTGATTAATTACTAAAATTATATAATAAAAAAACTAAATTAGTGGAGAAATTCATTTTATTTTAATTAATATTTTTGATAAATTTCTAACTTAGCTTGTAATAAAGTTTAAACACAATGAAATCTAACAATCTAACAAAGTTTTAACTAAATCTAACAATCCTAACTATAACAATGAAATCTAACAATTCTAACAATTTAACAATGAAATCTAACAATTAACAAAGTTTCAACTAAACCTAACAATCCTAAAAATAACATTAATAATAAAATCAAACTATTTTAACAATGAAATCTAATAATTTAGCAATGTCTGACAATTCTAACAATAACATTAACAAAGTAATAATTTAACACAGAATAATGAAATCTAACAATAAAAATTTAATCGAAAATTAAAGACCATAACTCAAATAATGACAGGGCCAAAAGAGGGGCAAGACCGATGCATCGTGAGGAAGGGAGGTGGGTCAGAGAGATGCCTGGCAGGATTTGGGGATGGTGAATCGCCGGATTTTGAGAGAGAAATGAGAGAGAAGAGAGAAATGGGGAAAAAGGGGTTTTGAATCAATTATAATAAACAAACCGACAAACAAAGAGTTATAGTGGGGATCCATTGTTTTTTCAAATTACATAAGTTGACCTAATTTGACCAAAATCGAAGGACTAACCGGACATCGTTCGCCGATTTTTTAAAATAAATTTAAAAATAATTTTTAATTTATTATTCTTTATTTTTAAAAATAATTAATTAATTATATAAATAAATGATCCTATCCGCCGGCAACTTTAAATAGTTTTTAATTTTATTTAATATGTATCGAATTTCGTCTGGCTTGCTATCTCAATTAAATCCCCGTGAAAGTATTTCACACAAAACGTGAAAAATATGCGAGGAGAAACCAAGAGACACAGGGTATCACATTAAAATAATTATAAAAGAATTAAAAATTAGATAAACCAACTGATAGAGCTCTGTGAATCCCATGATTTATTTGGACCACCGTTATCCGTCATTTTTTGATATATTTTTTGTAATCGTCCGTTGTAAGTTTACTATTCAACTCCCGAGTGGATACCTTCTGAGGGTAGTCCCATCAGAGAATAAGTTAAAAAATATATCTTGTATATTTTTATATTCCAAGGAGGACGCGGAAGTTTACGTTTACCCAAGGCGTGGAAGGCCAAAAACTATAATAATTATTTTTAATTACTTGTCTATCCGGTTCAAGAGCTCCGATTTAAAAACCTTTGTTTTCGCAGTCTTTTTGAAGTTGTTCCTCCGAGGCAAGGACCAAGGGTAATCCAGCTACTCCACAAGAGGCGCAAGCTCTTGTGCGTCTGTCCTTAAACGAGACATGGATCCAAATTACTACTTCAATCTAAAAATATTTTTTAAAATATTGATCAAGATATTGATATAATTTATATCTCAAAAGATAAAAAATGTCATATAAATTAAAATAAAGAAAATAATAATAAGAGTAGATTGGTGTTGTCAAAAGTAGAAGTCAAAAGATACTATGCATAAATATGAGTAATTTCATGGATGAAAGTTTTCATCTTTATCACTCTTCAATTATGATTTTCTTTAGTCCTTGAATAGAATTAAAAGAACACTTAGATCTATTTCACTATCACGTCCGCAAGGATCACCGTGCTCGTAAGTTTGTGTCTCTAATTGGGAAGCTCGAAATCTCAATGTCAGAGAGACTTTTCAAAAACAATGAAATGAGAATAATTGATTTTTGAATTTGTCAACAAGTGATACTTCCCGAACCGAGAAGAGTAACCACTGCAGGAGTGATGATTCTTTTCCTTATGGAGGCACTGGGCACATTCCGCGCCATTAACTTTGTTGGCTATAATGATCGGCATATGTACACAATGCGCATGTTAAGGATAGTAAACATGGGATGGCTTATGGGTTCCTTCTAAACAAAGTGTTCGAGTACGGATTTCTGACTAAGAAGCGTATGTTTACCCTTTCCACCCTTGAAAATATGAATATGTTCGAAGAAGAGGCGTATGGGTCCTCAATCGCCATCTCCGATCTGATTGCATCTTAAAACTCCACCATGGAAGTGGAAAGGTTGGATGACTCAAGTAGCCTAATGAGATACCGAGATTGAAAACTTGAAGGCGCCATCAGACTATGCAGCACAATAAGAACTGTGTTCCCTAAGCACCTCTCTCGATAGGAGAATGAAGACCAAGGCTAAAGTTAGTGACTGACCAAAATCGCTACATGCTCATGAGGATGCAAATGAACATATATCACCGCCGCTTCCGAAGCTTTCTCGGGTCCCTAAGCTCATATTTCTCCTCGCCTTTCTTCGCTAAATGTGTTCACCTCCACTCCCTCCTCGCCGCCTTCTGGTCAAGCTTATGACTCCGTTCTTATTTATTTTTTTGTGATCATGTTGTTTGTGGTACTTATAATGCTTTCTTGATATATGAAATGACTCTAATCCATCTGCCTTCTTGTCTACTACTTGTTATTATTATGCTTATCCTTTTTACCTATATATGTTAGTGTTTGCCCAAAGGGTCATGAGTTACCACTATGAGAATTTTGCTCTGCTTGGTTTGGTATTGCTTGTCCTTTTTAATGATGTCAAAAAGGGGAAGAATAGAGGATGTGAAATTGAGGATGAGGATGGTATCACTATAGAAGCATTAGGCATTTGTGATATTGGTGACAAAGTGAATAATGGTGAAAGGGGAACCCTAAAAGGGACCTAGTAGACATTAGTTCAAGAGTACTCCATGTGTTTGTCATCATCAAAAAGGGAAAAATTATTGTATCCTTGGTTGTTATGATAGACAAACCATGAAGGGATTAGGTCCATACTATCATGCATACCCAAGAGAATAAATAAAAGTTACAAATAGAAAAGTGTACTATCCGAGACTAGTTAGTGACTCACAGTAGTCGCCACAAGTAGACAAAGATGAATGAATTGGTACTTAACTAATGATATTGCATCTAGGTTTTGACTCTCTCATATTTATCGACATGAGCCATCTTTTCAAAATCTTAGTTCTGAACATTTTGAAAATTGGCTTTCTCGCTTCTCGGGGACTTGCACGCCATGAAGAACAAGAAAGAACGTAAGCTCGAAAACAACAAGCAATCTATTTAACAAAAACTCTAGTATTTGTCTAATCTGATTTGCCGGTATAATTCTTGTGTTGATTCAACAACAGACACCTACTCTTCAATACGAAGTTTGCATAGGTTTTCTTCTTTGTAATTGCTCTTATATTCATAGGAGAGGTTATCAACTAGAGTTACCTATGAAGTACTAACTAAGGTTAGCTGGTAGGAGAGTATGCAATTGAGTTGTTGGATAGTAGTTGGTTTTGATAATATGCTTGAAAGAAAGTAGTGCCGGGTTAGGTGACTTTATAATGTTGTCATGGATGAATATTATAAAATGGGGAACTTGAGGAGGCTTTTAAATTAAGAGACCAAGAGATGAAGAATGACAATGTAGAACCTAATATTTTGCCACATTTAAATACATCGATTAATTAGTGAACTTTGTAAGTTGGGGAAGATCAAGGAAGTTAATTGCATAGTATATATTATATGAATGTGTGAATGTATATGAATGAGTACACAATAGTATATATTATATCACTCCGTATACACGTAACAAAAAGATCAGTAAAAAGAAAAAGATAATAACGGGAAGAAATGTATTGCGTTTGCGTGGAAGAGACATATACTAAATAAGATATGCTTGTATGGTAAAGATTGTGGCTAGCTTTTTATATCAATGTAATACAACCAATCGGGAATTTTCGAAACAAGACTCAACTATGTCGACCCCAAAAGACGACAAATAAAAAAGAAAAGAGACAACAGATACAACATAGAAAACAAATGGATTCAAAAAAGCAGGAGGATCACACTCCATCCATCCATGCATCTTATTCTTGATTGCGCTACTACCAAACTATGCGCTGGAAACTGATTCTTAATTTCATCTCCCTTACTTGACCCTGCATCCATGAATAACACCCAACATTAACAAAAAAACGTTATGTCTGAGTACAATAATCTTCATTATATTTTAAAATTATATATGAAATGCTCTTGGGTTAATATTTTTTAATTTACTTACTAACACTATAAAAATAAATAAGAAATTCATTTATTTTTGATAAAAAGAATTTTTCTTTCTATTTAACTATTCTACTCTCCATCATTTTTGTGACAATGTTCTGGTACACATCATTTTGTAAATTACTCCATGTTATATATACTAGTAACATTTTTACATTATCAGTGCAATTCAATCTATTATAATTTGTTATATTGTATTACTTTATTTTTCATTTTACTATATTATGCTTAATTTGAAGAGTTACTTGTAGTTGTTGTTTGCAAGTGAATTATAATCATTGCATCATGCATGGCAATATCATAAATTCATGTTAGTACTAGCAAGAAAGATCAAATTAAAGAAGGTGATGACATACGTGGCGCAGTTGGTGGAGGGGCTGATCTTGTAAGGAATGTTAACGCCACAAGCACCAGGGAGACCAGCAGCTTTGGCCACCATCCCTTAATAGCACTAGCGGCTGATTTGAGGCAAGTGCATGTGCTGTCTGCGGTCCGCTGGGGTCCTGGCTGCACCCAACAGACGCTTAACACCACCACAGCAGCCTCCTAGAGGGCCGCGACCCTGCAGATATGGAGTGCAAGGGAGCCAAGCCAGATGTTACCTGGCCACAAGTCAATGCCTCTGCATGGGGTGCAACCACAACCATGCACAAAACAACCAAGCATGCAATCTTGCCAACCATTTTTTCCATTCTTATTAATAAAGAAAGTTAGAGAAGAGAAAACAATAAAGAGTACTAGTATGAGGAGGAAGTAGTGGATTGGAGAATAGGACTAATGTGTTTTGCTAGAGTGTTGGGTAAAAGCCATGAGACCTTCGGGTTTTTATATAGGGAAATTTGGACTAAAATGGCCAATGGTAAGGAGGGAGAGAATTAGTTGGCAGTTGGGGTTAGATTTACTATTCCTCCGATTTAAAATAAGTAAAATATATTTTTATTTATTTATTTATAATAAATATCTTAAAATTTTTAGACATTTACATAATATGTAAAAAAATTTATTTAAATAAAAATAAAATTAAAAATTAATATTAATATTTTTTTAATTATATAAAATATTAATTATTTTAAAATAAAATTAAAAAATAAAATATTAATAAAAAAATTTAGTTGTTTTTTTTATGTTTTGTTTTTGTTATTTATTTTAGTATGTTTAATCTTAGAATTTCTTATTTAGGCATCTCTCTGAAAAGCGAGAACCATAAAGATCCATCATGGTCCCTCCTTCCAAAAATTGCCTGAGTAAATGTTCACTTTGGGAATGTAAGATCTAAGTAAGACCGTTATTTTAATTATATTTTGAATATTAAAATAAATTAAATATTTTTAATTTTCAAAATAATCATAAAAAATAAAACCTTTTCTGTTTTATTTTACGTAGCTTTTATATTTAATTTTTTTATTTTTTCATAATTAATAAGATCATTGATAAATATTTTTAAAAAAGCATCAAATTAATATGACTCAAGTAGAATAAAATAGAACGAGACTCCGTAAATATGTTACAATTCATAAAATTACATTGCTACTACAAAATATCTTAACAACATAAACTTATTTCTTGGCTCTTTAATTGTTTTTATGAAATGACATTCACAGGCTAGTATAGTGCTTAAAACTGAAGGACGTCGTATATTAGATTGACGAGGTACAATCATTTGAGCCGATATCGACTCAACAAAACTGATTTTTTTTTTTTATTTCAAGTGATATTTTAGTTTTTAAATTTTAATCGTGAATTTAAATATAAAATTAAAAAAACAAAAAAAACATGTAATTTAATTAAAATTAATTTTCAATTTTTATGTTTTTTTAAT
Source organism: Datura stramonium (assembly GCA_018107945.1). Taxonomy (NCBI): domain Eukaryota; kingdom Viridiplantae; phylum Streptophyta; class Magnoliopsida; order Solanales; family Solanaceae; genus Datura; species Datura stramonium. The sequence continues at coordinate 82,104 of JACEIK010005179.1, read as the reverse complement.
TGTTTGTTTGTGTTTGTTTTTGGTTTTTTAATTTTATAATTTATAATATTTTATAAAATGTAGAGTTAGACAAAAATATTATTTTAATGACAGCTAAAAAGCAAAGAATGAGGATGTGAAATTGAGGATGAGGACGGTATCACCATAGAAGCATTAGGCATCGTGATATTGCGACAAAAGAGTGAATAATGGTGAAAGGGGGAACTCCTAAAGGGACCTAGTAGACATTAAGTCTGGATGTTTTGGAGAAATGTCAAGGACTATTATGGAAAGCAATCTATGTTTATCATCATCAAAAAGGGGAAAAATTATTGTATCCTTGGTTTTGATGATAGACAAACCATGAAGGATTAGGTCCATACTATCATGCATACCGATATCAAACAAAAGTTACAAATTTCGTAAAAGTGTACTATATCCGAGATCGCAGCGGACTCAGCAGTCGCCACAAAGGGGGTGATTTATGGATGAATTGTACTTAACTAATAATATTGCATTTAGGTTTTGACTCTCATATTTATCCACATGAGCCATCTTTTCAAAATCTTAGTTTTGAACATTTTGAAAATTGGCTTTTCTTCGCTTCGACCGTAGTCACATTAAGAACAAGAAAGAACGGGCTCGTAAAACAACAAGCAATCTATTTAACAAAACTTGATTGTTGGTATATTTCTTGTGTTGATTCAACAAATGGGTACACCTACTCTTCACATATACTCAAATTAGGGTTAAAGGTGAGAGTATGCAATAGAGTTGTTGGATAGTACTGGGTTTGACAATATGCTCGAAAAGAAAGTAGTGCCGACTTAGGGGTGACTTTATGTAATGTTGTTGTTAGTTGAAGCAAGGAGCAAAGAATTATGGAGTGAAGGTTTGCTTCCATTGTTGAAAGAAGAAGCTCTTAGGAAGAGCTCATGAAGAAGATAAAGCCGAAAATGAAAAATGGAAAAACTAGTTAACTAACTTCCCTAATCTCACCTTTTATAATGCAAGGTCTATAACTAACTTTTGTATGAACGATCAAACTAACCTTCTAACCATAACTAACTAACTAACTCCTAACCACTTCTTAACTAACTATAACTAACTAACTAACTTCTTGAAACTAATCAACTTGAATCTTCAACAACTAACTAACTAACTTCTTGAAATATACCAACTTGAATCTCAACACCCTCAAGTTGGAGGGGTGGTAACAACTTGCCAACCATTCTTGTATGACTTGTGCCAAAGTAAGGTCTTTGTTAGCATGTCTCGCTAGCCGCCACTGCGGGAACATGGATGTGTTTCAAGCTTCGTCACGTACAAAATGACAATCTACTTCTATGTGCTTCAGGCGTTCATGGAATACCGATTTTTGGCAATATGAATGGCCGCTTGGTCAGCCACAGAACACATCAATCGCGGTGGAACAATTTCCGCTAATTCAATTAGTAATCTGTCACCCATACCAGCTTCTCCAACTACCATTCTCGATAGCCCCGTATTCTCGCTCTTCTCTCGAGGACAATGAAATGTTGGACTCGCTCTTGACGCAAGCAATTGACCGTCTCCCCAAGAACACTATGTCCACCGATCGATCTTCCTGGAACTGGACATGCTGCCCATTCCAGGTCACAATAGGCAGTGACATTGTAGCTAGGTTTGTTGGACATGATTACGCCATTTATTCAGCTTCCTTCAAGTATCTAAGGACATGTAATGGCCGTTCGAGGTGTGAGTCTCAGACTCTCAGAAAACCGACTCAAATGCCGGACACTATAGGCCAAGTCAATCCTTGTGTGTGAGGAAATTCGCCTTGCCTATCGCCCTCGTAATAAGTAGATCTTTAAGTGGTCGTAGCCGCCATCAACTTCGACATCGGAATCCAAGGGTGATGCTACCGCACATAGGTAGAACAATCAAACTGATGTACCGCTGAGTAGCAAACTCTTTGTGATATAAGTACTCCACTGCCTTTTAGAACGATCTCAACCCCGTAAATAACAGTTTCCCTAAATCTTTGATCTTAAACTGATAATGCAAGAGCATTCTCGTGACTTATCTCGCTGATCACTCCCGTTACAATGATATCATCTTACATACACAAACTTACTAGAATCAAGTGAGGTTATAGTTTTCCCAAAGAATAAAGAGTAGTCACCAAGAATGTGCATAGCCTTTGGAGGATAAAGAGGTTGCTAGCTTCTCATACCACCGGTTCGGCTAGCCTCGTCTCAACCCATGTAGGACTGTCAGTTTGCAAACTACCCTCTTATCACCACTCATTAGCTCCTCAAAATTCATGTAAAACTTCTTCATGCCAAATTCCAGCTGAAGGAATGCATTATTAAACATCCAATCGGGGTGCAAAACTAACCACTCGATTGCCAAACCAATTAAGGTTCTTATGGTAGTCATCTTAACAACAGTGAGAAAGTCTCATTATAGTCAATCATTGCTGAGTATATCCCTTCACAACTAGTCTCGGCTTTATACCTCTACACCGCCATCTCGCTTTGTGTTTAATCTTGCACACCCACTCCTACATCCAATAAGCTCCAGTGGAAGAACCACCAAATCCCAAGTGTTGTTAGTGTGTAAGGGCTCGGTAAATCAAGATCCATCGTAACTTGCTGCGTGTGATGTAAAATAGCTTCATCATATGAAAGAGGCTCATGCTCATGTAGGCGTGGTTGTTGCCGAACATCGGTGGACACGTAGATGCAAGGGAGGTAGGTTGTGCAGAGGATGGTATAGGTTGTAATGCGTGCAAGGTGTAAGTGTAGTCTTTGGGTAAGATGGTATGGTGTGTGGTCTACTTGTTCTTCCGAGAATGTGGCTAGTATGTAGGTTGTTGGGAGAAGAAACAGAGGACTATGAGAAGAATCATTGTGTTCTTTGATGGAAGACCGCGAGGAGGTGTGTGTGTGTGCCGGCACCGAATCGAAAGATGATTATTAAAGCTGGATGTAGTTGAGTTGTGTGAAGTATCATCAACATCCAATATGTATCCATTACTAGAGTGCATCATTAGTACTACCAACTTGTCAAATAGTTGGGAATAAGTTCGTAGTACGTAATCAAAACCGAATCGTAGTAAATGCCAAAGCAAAAGGATAGACAGACTCATGTAACAGACATCTCTCGCAAACGCGATCTTTTTGGTACTCAAGTCTAAGACCTTGTAACCTTATGTTGAAAGGATATCCTACAAACCAATGGTGGGTGTAGCTCTTGGTTCAAATTTGTCTTCAAGTGAGGTCTAACATTTGTGGAAAACAAAGGCAACCAAAGGATTTCAAATGGGAATATGTTGGCCGTTTTTGGCATAAGCTTTCTCAAAAGGAGTAGCACCATGTGTAGAAGCTGAGGTAATCCGTTTATTAGGTAAGTGGCGCTAAAACACATTCTCCTAAAGATTCAATGGAACCTAATGGCAAAGTAAAGGATCTTGCAAAGCTTCGCGTATGTTTGTGTTTTCTTCCACAACTCCATTTTGTTGCAGGTATAGGGACAGTTCTCCGGTGTAGTATACCGATCGTTGTAACCAGGATGTTTCTTCGTTGATAAACCCGTGCCACATCGCTCTAACACTCACAGCCAGGTGTTAAGCTGATTTTCTAATAAAGAAACAATGCTTTTTTAATGGCGGGAGTGCATTACTTTTGCAACAGTAATCGAGTCCAGGTGGATTCATTAAAATCATCCACACAAAGAGAGAAAATATCCAGGTTCTGTGTGGGTGTGTGGTAAGGTCCCCAAACATCAATGTGTAGTAATTCAAGTACATTTGTAGATTGAGAATTGGTTTTCAAGGAAATGGTAACTGCTTGTCCGGCCATTGGACAACGGGTGCAATGCAGGCGGTCAAGTTAGGTGCAAAAGTAACTGGTATAGAAGCAATATCCTTCATCTTGCTTAAAGGTACATGTCCTAGTCTAGTGTGCCAATCCACATTTGCAAATGAAGAAACAAAATTAATGATCGAACATAACGGATTCGAAAGATGACAAATCACCATATAATGCTCGTTTTATTAATAGGATGAATGGATCTTATACACCGATATAGAAGCTTCATTGTTTACGTAGGTAAAGAAGAAGAAGATAGACAAATAGGTAAAGAACAACATGGGATCTACCGTAATCCGACACCGTGCTTGAAGACTTGAAGGAGTTCAAGAATCGGGTGGGCATTTTGGACAGACAATAGGCACAAGCCATTTCGCTTCTTACCACTTCCAGAGGGCTCTTCAGTTAGTGGCCCCGCACAAGACAAGCAAGAGAGTTAAACCGAATATTCTGTCATGTGGCTAAATGCTGAACTCGAGACCAAGTTGAACTTGAAACTAGGTACTAATAATACCTTCGCAATGTTAAGACCGAACTTAAATGAACCTCTCCAACTTCAATCACCTTAGCTTTATAACCATTAGGTAAGGTAACAAGAAAAGGATATGATAGTGTTCTGGTTTTAACTAGGATATCTTGGCTGAATGTCATGTGGTGCGTGGCTCGAATCTATAATCCATGAGCCGCAGTACATGGTTGCCACACTTACAAGACAGATCACCAATTTCAGTTATGCAGGAATGACAAGCTATTATACCGCAAGGCTCGCTACAAACAACTATCAATGAGTTGTCACCATGAGTTGTGTTATCTCCCCGCACATTGTCTACATCTCTACCAATTTGTCACATTGATCCCTTGTCAAGCCGAAGCTCACAACCGCCGTTTTGTCACCAATCTAGTTACTTGCCGCAACCGCGCCGCGCCCGAGTGCCTTCCCTTGGTGAACTTAAAATCTTGTGGGAATCCATGCAACCTCGTAACACTTGTCTTCTGCAGTCTCTGCCTTCTAAAAAGAATTTAATAAAACCGGGACTGTTGCTACCAACCGAGGCATTTCCTATCAAGCTTCCTCGAGCATAATTTGTCCTCGAGATCAAGCAAAGATTGCGTTCTCAATTGTGGTCTATAATTGTTGTTATTACCGCCTAGCTCCTTGTATTAAAAGTTCCTAAATACATTGTTGTTTCCCTCGCACAGGTAAGAACTGATGTAGATCCAAATGAATTTTGTGGGATTTGGCTTAACTCTCGTTTCTCTTCCCGTACTCACACAGAAGGCTCCGAGCCATGGTCAGAGGATTCATCATTAAGATGTTTTCTCTAACCACTATGTATACATCATTCAAACCCATTAGAAATTGTATGAGTTTCCTGTCTTGCTCGCAAATTATGGCATTTTATTTTTGCCACCACAATTGCATACACACATGCACTGCACACATTGGCATCCAGATGTTCATTTCCTCCCAAAGCTTCCTCAGAGTTGTGTAATATCCTGATATCCATGTTGCCTCGAGTTTGATCACCAATCTCCCGCCGGAGTCGGTAGAGTTTGCACCATTTGTTTGGTCGTATCTTTCCTCTTAATTCATCCTACGCTTTTCGCATTATTTACATACTGTGAACCGTCACTTAAGTCTTTGATAAAGGAGTTCGAATCCAACAAGTGACCATGTCATCACACCTTTCCTATCGAGCAAAACTTGGTGAATTTGCTGGCTTAGTGATCTTTCCATTTATAAAGTTCGCCGCTTTTGTTCTTCATGCATAACGCTTCTCGTAACACTTCTTCTCCAAGTTCTCAGAAACTGTATCCATCGAATCAGGGATTATGGTCGATCCAAAGACTTTCGAAGGATGTACATACATTGCATTATTGATGTCCGCTGCCTCGTCGATCAAGCTTACATCGATTCTCCATGATCAAAATGATCCAGACAGAAGGTGAACAATGAGAGCTGAGTTGAAAACAAGTTTCCAATGCATGGCGTATATCTCACAGAGTATAAGAGAATGAAAAGAGGAAAGGAAAAGCCGAGATCGAAAGCAACACTACTCAAACAGATTGAAAAGGGTAATGAATGATCCTTACCGATATGTAACTCAACCAAAGAAACAGAGATCAAAAAAGAAGGAGATACGCCCCGCTCAAAACATTAGATAAGATCAAAAAGGAAACAGTAAGAGAAGAAAAACCGATCACAAATCGAGATGTGTAGAGTGAGATGAAGTGTATGAAGTGCTTGGATTGAACAAATAAATTCAATCGGCCGATTGTGATCCAATTCTTCCGACGTTTTGTCCTCGCTCCGATACCATGTTAAAGCTAACGTTGGCAAAGAATTATGGAGGAAGGTTTGCTTCCATCAAGGAAAGAAGAAGCTCTTAGGAAGAGCTCATGAAGAAGATACAAAGCTGAAAAATGAAAAGTGGAAAAACTAGTTAACTAACTTCCCTAATCTCACCTTTTATAATGCAAGGTCTATAACTAACTTTTGGTATGAATGACCAAACTAACCTTCTAACCATAACTAACTAACTAACTCCTAACCACTTCTTAACTAACTATAACTAACTAACTAACGTCTTGAAACATCAACTTGAATCTTCAACAACTAACTAACTAACTTCTTGAAATATACCAACTTGAATCTCAACAGCTTGTCATGGATGAATATTATAAAATGGCAACTTGAGGAGGCTTTAAATTAAGAGACCAAGTAGATGAAGAATGACAATGCAGAACCTGACATTTTGCCACATTTAAATACATCGATTAATTAGTGAACTTTGTAAGTTGGGGAAGATCAAGGAAGTTAATTGGATAGTAAATTTATGCATGATAAATTTACTTACGGTATACTTTTTGATGGACATTCGTGATGTGTAAATGTATATGAATGAGTACAATAATAGTATATATTATATCATTCCGTATACACGTAACAAAAAGATCAGTAAAGAAAAAAAAAAAAAAAGATAATAGAGGGAAGAAATATATTGCGTTTGCGTGGAAGAGACTAAATAAGATATGCTTGTATCGTAAAAATTGTATTACTCTTTATATTAATGTAATACAACCAATCATGAAGTTTCCATACAAAATACAAGATTCGACTATGAACTCCAAAAAGACAACAAATAAAAAAAGAAAAGAGACAACAGATGCACATAGAAAACAAATGGATCCAGCAGAGGATCACACTCCATCCATCCATGCATCTTATTCTTGATTGCATTACTACCAAACTACGCGCCGGAAACTCATCTTACTTTCATCTGCTTCACTGAACCCTGCATCCATCAACAATCAAACCAACATTAACAAAAACGTTATGTCTGAGTACAATAATCTTTCTAACTATTATATTTTTTAAATTATATATAAATGCCTTGGGTTAATATTTTTTAATTTACTTATCAAACACTAAAAAATAAATAAGAAATTCATTTATTTTTGATAAAAAGCACTTTTTCTTTTCATACCAGATACACCAAATTTTCCAATTAACTATTCCTACCATTTTGTGACAAATGTGCTGGTACATCATTTTGTAAATTACTCCATGTTATATATACTAGTAACATTTTTACATTATCAGTGCAATTCAATCTATTATAATTTGTTATATTGTATTACTTTATTTTTCATTTTACTATATTATGCTTAATTTGAAGAGTTACTTGTAGTTGTTTGCAAGTCAATTATAATCATTGCATTATGCATGGCAATATCATAAATTCATGTTAGTACTAGCAAGAAAGATGAATTAAAGAAGGTGATGACATACGTGGCGCAGTTGGTGGAGGGGCTGGATCTTGTGGAGGAATGTTAACGCCACAAGCACCAGGGAGACCAGCAGCGGACAAATTAATTTCTTAATAGCACTAGCGGCCGATTTGAGGCAAGTGCATGCTGCTCCTGCGGTCCGCGCGGGTCCTGGCTGAACCCAACAGACGCTTAACACCACCACAGCAGCCTCCTAGAGGCTGCGGCCCTGCAGATAAGGGAGGCAAGGAGCCAAGCCAGATGTTACCTGGCCACAAGTCAATGCCTCTGCATGGGGTGCAACCACCACCATGCACAAAACAACCAAGCATGCAATCTTGCCAACCATTTTTTCCATTCTATTAATAAAAGAAAGTTAGAGAAGAGAAAACAATAAAGAGTACTAGTATGAGGATAGCGTAAAGATTGGAGAATACGATTACTGTGTTTTGCTAGAGTGTTGGGTGCAAAAGCCAGTGAGACCTTCGGGTTTTTATATAGGGAAATTTGGACTAAAATGGCCAATGGGGAGGAGGGAGAGAATTAGTTGGTAGTTGGGATTAGATTTACTATTCCTCCTAGTAAAATATATTTTATTTATTTATTTATTTATAATAAATATCTTAAAAAATTTTAATTATTTTGTATTTTAATTAAATTACATGTTTTTTTTGTTTTTTTAATATTTTAAATTAAAAACTAATATTTAACACCTACTTAATTATATAAAATATCAATTATTTTAAAATAAAATATCAAAATATTGTTCTTTATGCTACATAATTATGGACCTTTACGTGTAGGAATTTTCACGAACCACGTTAGAATTTATTTAGGCACTTCGAAAAGCGAGAACCATAAAGATCCATCATGGTCCCTCCTTCCTAAAAAATTGCCTCCGAGTAAATGTTCACTTTGGGAATGTAAGATCTAAGTAAGACCGTTATTTTAATTATATTTTGAATATTAAAAAAATTACAATATTAAAAATACTTACATTTTTTAATAATATATTAATACTTATATTTTCAAATTAAATAATTAAAAATATTTTTATTTTTTTTAGTTTTTTTATATTTTTTATATTGTTGAAAAATGACCCTTTTTAAATATTTTTAAAAAAGCATCACACTAATACGACTCAAGTAGAATAAAATAGAACGAGACCTGCAAATATGTTACACCATAAAATTACATTACTACTACAAAAATATCTTACCTAACATAAACTTATTTTTGGCTCTCTTTAATTGTTTTTATGAATGACATTCACAGGCTAGTATAGTGCTTAAAACTCGAAGGACGTCGTATATTAGATTGACGAGAGGGGTACAATCATTTGAGCTAATATCGATCAACAAAACTGATTTTTCAAAATTTTTTTATTTTTAACATTTTTAATTTTTTTATCTTTTTTGATTTTTTTAATATTTTTATGTTTTTTTCAATTTTATCCTTATTTAAACGGTAGCTTACATAATCGTAAAATACTAAAGAAATAATAAATAATTTTTAAAGATATTTATTAAAGTTAAGTGAATAAAAATATTTTTATAGTTTTTACTTTTATAAATTCGCGAATTTCATACGCCCAAATTAAAATATCACTTATTTTTAAAACCTGACGAAAGATTTTAAATCAAAGAAAAACTAAATACATAACATCAAAGTTTTGCGGTGGCTTTATAAATATTTGTCCATCTCCAATTTTAGATTTTAAATTTAAATATTAAAAATTAATTATATATTTTTTATTGTGATTTTTTTACTTTATTTATTTATTTTAAAAGAAATATATTTATAAATTTAAAGTGAATCCTGGTGAAAAACCAAAAAAGAAAATAAAAACTAACAGCTGTCCCTTTACATTTCGTATATGTTGCACAAAGTGTTGAGTTAATTGACCACCAATTCAGATCTGAAGGTACTTTTGACTTGGTCCTGCCCTAAATTCAGAGTAGGTCCCAACTCCCAACATTCGGCGCATCTTTATTTATTTTATTTGGTAGAAATTGATCAAGATTGGACCCAAACCAAACACATTAATTAGGCAAACAAGAGGAAATTTCACCTAGTATGGAGTGAGATATAAGCTTTAAGATGATAGAGTGAATTTTATAGATTATAATATGTATATTTTATAATTTTATTATTAAAAATGATATTTTATAAATAAATTTTAATAATATAAAAAAATATTATAATTATTATTTAAGAAATATGAAAACAACAAAAATAATAATAGACAAGATAATTTTTAAAATAAAAATATTTTTAATTTTTTGTTTTTTTTAATATTATTATATTAATCTTAATATTAAATTTTACAAAAAATCAGGTAGAGTTTTTTCTGTTTTTAAATTTTTTAAATTCATTAAAAAGTTATTTATAACATTATTTTCTATAAAAGTTTTATATTATTGATATATTCTAAAAAAATCACTATAATACGAAACATGATAGCATAAAAATATAAATATCATTTAAAAATCAAATTTAATATTTAAGACTTATATTTTTATGCTTAAAACTTATACTTTATAGATCGCTTTTTATCTGCACTCCAATGCGCCTTTGGTAATGTGCCTGAGAACTCACCCTGACAAAATTCCTTTGAAAATACTGGTGTATTTACATAAGTTAAATTGGGAAAAAAAAAAAGAGTGGTTGCATTTCTCTTCTTTCAATGTACAATGTAGAAAGAAAAAAAAAAGATTCATGTTTAAAGAAAATTATAACCAGAATAATTGTGGAAGATTTACATTTTGCTTCTTGTTCACTGTTTATCTGATGACAAATTGACAAGCTATAGATTATATAAAAATCATTAGTAACCTTATCAATCCTACATCTCCTATCTTATCTCTATCTCTAGGATGGTTTATATACATCAAATACATACATAAATAGATGTCTCCTAACAACGACACTTCTCAGCAGTAACAGTAGGAAACACAACTAGGTGAGGAGTCTCTATGTGGTTGTCCAACTTCAATAGATTCACAGTCTGCCGTTTTTGATCATTACTCAGTCATTTTGTCCTTTCCGAGTCATTCATGGAAAGAATAGAGAAGTTTATTTCACGATATCATTTTTTTTATTAAAGATAGAGCCTACTATAAAAAAAAATAATTATTGGAGCGATTCATCTACCTGGCTTGACTCTAATCTAAAATTTTTTTGTTTGGAGCAAGATACTAACTTTAAAACCAGGGATTAGAAATGAGCTCTTATTTTTCGGACTATGTTCTCCCGGATCATAGAGATGTATTTTAATAAAGGAAAATGCATAAAACCCTCAAACTTGTCCACTAAACTTAGTTTAGCATTTCAACTTACGAACATTTTTTTACCCCTATTCTAATTAATTTAAAGTGAAATTATCATTCCCTATCAACCTAAACCCAAACATAAATTAAACATGACGTCCACCTGCCCATGCCATCCGTCGCGTCATCCTCCACATGTTTTTTTAAGAAAAATTAAAATACCGTCATGTCATCCTCCACATAAGAAATTTTTTTAAAAATACTTTTAATCACAAATTTCTCTTTTCATCTTCTTCCTCACACCCACCCACCCACTCGCTCTCACCCCACTAACCACCCCACCTCTTACAATTGATTACTTTAGCAACAAAATTCAAGCTTCTTAAAATTTTCATCCTCCATCTTCTTCCTCACCCTCAACCCCTACCCCCACCCCACTAACAACTCTCCCACCTCCTAGAATCGGTAACTTCAACAACAAAATTCAAGCTCCTCTTTTCTCATCCTTTGAATTCTTCATCCTCCATCTTCTTTCTCACCTTCAACCCGCTCACACCCACCCAAATAACCATTCCCCCACCTCCTACAACCAATAATTTTAACATCAAAATTCAAGCCCTTCTTTTTCATTATTGAAATTCCTCGTACTTTAAGACATTTAATTTTCTTTTGGCCACTCTATATACATATATACATACATATATACATACATATATATATATATATATATATATATATATAGAGAGAGAGAGAGAGAGAGAGATTATAGAATATTAATGATTGAATAGCTTACTCTAAATCCATCTTTGAATCAAGAAACTTTAACCCACCATAGCAAGAAATATTTAGATCTCGCCATACAAAAAAATTATTTTGTTTTCACTCTTTTTGAATATCACCTTTTCTATTTCTTGATTTGAGAGAAATTTCGTAAAGAGCTATCGAGGCATTTTCTCCGACTTCTCTCTACCTTTTCTCTCTATGCTCGCATTGATCTTTTTGACAAACACAATGTAAGACCCACCAAAGTACTGTAACCGTTGGCCATGTCTCGATCAAAGCCAATGACCTTGAGACAAACAAAGAAACCCACCCTCCTTAATCCAAAACCAACGGACAATCAAAAATCTTCGACCGATAAATTACCACACAAACAACAACACCAATTGATCGCTTGCTCACAAGGACAATACTATTCTCAATATTGACGTAATTCTTAATCTTGCCAAAGAGGAGCTCTTTAATCTGGTGGCCACAACACCTCCATACTTTCAAGCAATAAGGGATGCCATAGTCGCTAAGCAACCCACCGTATCCCCAATTCATCCTACTTTCATGCACCGTAACAAAAGAAGGAAATAGCTCAAAACAAGAACATCAACAAACGCAAGTACAATTCCAATTCCCAAAAATTTCTTCAAATTTTGACCTTTCCACCCCTAAGTCAAGCAGGTGTTCCGAAACCACCACACCCAGATATTGAAATTACCAACAATCGACTAACAACAATGATGATTCCTGATACTAGTAACTCATGCGAAGATACTAATCCTATTACCCAAAACCAACCCAAGAATGCTCCTCCTAAAATAAACCCCTGCCTTCAAAGCCACCATTGTACAAGTAGTGGAATCTCGTGAAGCTAAAAATATCGATTTCACCGACACAAAGATCAAGCATGTATGTGTCACGCCCGCCTGGTGGCATGACGCACTGGTGCCCCATCGGGACTCAACCGGCAAACCGGCTGAGCCTAAGCACTCCGTGTCCGGCCGGCTCTAACTCGATTCAAGAAAACGACGGGTTATATAACGGGCCAGAAATACAAATTTCCTCCTGGCCGACTAGTCCTATAGCCACCGTACTCACAAACACGCCTAACCAGAATCACATTCATGTGGGAACCCATACGTGACCAGAAAGGCCACCATGTCATCTAGTTATCTCTAAATCGCGAAAATAGCACCGCTACGTGACCGATGAGTTACCACACTACTACCAACCGAGTAAGGCCCCACACGGCCATCACAAAAAGCTAAAACGCATTACCCACCTCACATGACTGGGTATAACTAACCACGGTATACAATAACTGCAAGCCTCTAATAATAATTTGGAAAATGCTCCGGGACAGGCCCCACTTACCCATACTGCATACAAAAGAAAAGTGGATAAACCTCTAGCTATCTAGCCGTGAGGACCGGAGCTCGGCGACTCGTGGAGCCGGGCCGGAATCACGGTGTACCCGCTCATCGTCTATGAAAGCACCTACAGTAGTAACGGAGCGCCCCTTATCTGGCGCGCACTACTGCACCGAGGCATGTAAAGCAACAACCTAAAAAATATCCAAAACAACAATACAACTGATGGAAATGAAATAAAGAAATAGACTCAAACTGACTGGAAATGTAAAGTTAAGCCTATTCTCAACTATACGAAGGAGTAGAGTCATACTGAAATGTAACGCTCTACCGTAGCATCTACTCGTATTTAGCGTAACGTGGCATAACATGGCATAGCATAACATAGCATAGCATAACATAGCATAGCACACACAAACCTTACCCGGCCCCCATAAGCCGGGTGGTACAATCAACACGCAATCTATACCCCTTACCTGTGTCGTCCCATCTCCATAATAACTATAAGCATCCGTCGACCCCTGCATGCACTTGGGCTCGCTAAGCCCCGACTATAACCTCCGGTATTCGAGTTCTGAGGACTCCCGAATCAACACCTCGGCGTACCCCGCACTCGACGGGGTGTATAAAAGCCGACCAAGGCGTAATACGGGGAAACCTATCCCATCTTCGTCCCCTGGGACGACATTCCACTGCAGAGCCGACGATACCGCTCTCGCGACGAGTCGATACATCTATTAACCCCGGGGGCTGGGCCATGAATGCTAGGTAGTCCAACCCCAAAACAATACAAGGGTCTCAACTAGTAATACTAATCGCGTATACCACATGCCGAAACTAGTAACAATAATGCGTATGTATACTACATGCTAAACTAATGATAGTGATATGTGGCTGTACTCAATACATGTCGAACCGAGCAATGGTATGTATACAATCTTCTGTCATACCGTGTTGAGCTCCATCGTTGAACAAGATATAGTTTTTCCTCATTGGAATCATGTTGTATAACTGAAGTTTCAGAAATACATTTACTATTTCTAACATTCTTTCTAAACTTTATTTCCTTAAAGCTACCATTCTATTTCTGAAATACCTTACATGAACTTATATCGCTTTACTAAGTTTCAACCTAACACGATAATATTCTAACATACTTACTAAATCACATAATGCGATGTTGTACCTGTCTTACACTTTCTAATAGAATTTGCATCGTGCTAGTAAGCTTCACGCTACCATGACACGATGTTACTAATATCATACTAAAATACATACTAAACATAATATGCGATTTCTCAAACATTCACCGACACTTGAACTATTTTACTATACTGGAACTACTAACTTGCCGAGGAACTACTACATACCCGGCTTGCCTGGCCCGCTAACCTGGCGGTGATCCCGACTCAATATTCAACTATTTCCCTCCAATTGTATTATATATATATCAATTAGACTAAATACATAAATATTCGAAGAAGATAACACTTTTTAATATATATATAGCCCAAACTTTGGCTTATCGAAAATGATCGAAAACTCACATATTTCTCGAAAAAGTTCAAAGCGAAAGAATGCTCACCCTTGGCTAGGAATATATTGACACTAAATTGGAGTAATCTACTTACCTACCAAGAGGACGACGATTCACGGGCCTAATTTCAATAAACTAACTCCGCAGAATGCTCTCAGCCTTATACTTCTGGTATTTGGAAGTTAATTTGAGTTTGGAATCGCATTTGACTCGTGTAATCGAATGAATATTTATCATGTCTTCGTTCCTATCTGTTCTCTATCGTTTACCGAAATCCAAAGTGAGAAAATGAGATAAAACCGAAGTTGGTGCTTTTATACTTGAGGCCGCACCTCACCTCCGTGGCACGCTCTGTATCGCGGAGCCTAGCCTCCGTGGACGCCGCTGCGGTATCGGGCGGAGGTGCGCCTCCGTGACACTCTACCATCGCAGAGGAGGTCCGCTGTGCCTCCTCTCGCGATGGTTCGACGTGTCGCTATTCCGATCTTCCCCTACTTTTCCCAAGACGTATGACATTTGAAACTCTTAACCAACATGCACAGGCCATCTACACGGAATTTACTGGTGTAACAAAGACGCACTTAGAAACTCCGCGCTTTTTTTAATGCCGAGGGATTATTTCTCGCAATCTTGCTAAGGATTGCTAATACACTATTGTTGGAAAATTTATCAAGGGTAAGCTCAATACTGGCGAGGTGAGAAAGCTTTATTAGCCATATCACTTAAAAGGTTCTGCTAAGATGTTCTTTATTATGATTACATAACCGCTTACATAGATTTTGCTAATGAAACCGATTTCAACCACATCTACTTGAAGCCCTTTATACACTCCGGGGTGAGTACACTACGAAGGTGCTAAATGGACCGACTTTAAACCTGACCAAGAAACATCCATAGTCCCGGTATGGATTCTCATACAATAAATTACCATGGCATTTTGTTTCTGTGGTGGATATTATATCCAGGATGGTCCAATCTATGGAAAAGTTGTTGGCCTGTATCAGGCTACCTACTCAAAAACAAGAGGTAATGTGGCAAAAGTTAAGGTTAAAACTGACGTTGAAACATCTCCCCGAAACCCAAAACAAGATAAGATATGGTTGGGATTCAAAAGACTAGATGGTAATCGAAGATGGATAATGGCTAAATATTGAATATGAAGGAGCTCCTTCATACTATCAATATTGTAAGATGCAAGGACATGAAGAGCAATGCAGAACAGAGAAGTCAATTCGGGAGGCTAAAAAGAAGGGAAAAGAAGCAAATGAAAAGGAAGAGTGACAAAGAAAAGTAATTATCAAACAGAAGAGTATGGCTTCCAAGAAATAAAATAAATAGATCCAAAGAAAAGAAATAAAGGAATCAACATCATGAACCGACTCCTCCAAATTTCAAAAGGATCGTAAGACAAAGGAAATTGAAAAGGGAAAACAAGTGACAAGAAAAACACTCATGGTGATAAGCACAAAGGGCATTACATCCGAATTAATGCAACAAGGAAATAGAATCAAAGGAACTATGGAAGAAACTACTAAGTGGAATGGTCAAACACACCAATAAACTCGGGAGGAAACAAAGGAAGGATAAAAAAAATAAGAAAGTTAACAGGGAAAATCAGGTTGTAATAGAAGCAATGAAGCACTAGACCAACACTACTTGGCGTCAAAAAGCAAAACAACCCTCAATCCTGCATAAAATGGCAAAAACACAACATCACTTTTCAAATGTTAAAAATAAGACTGATGAGGAGAACCAACTACCCTCGGATGATGATGAGGAGAGTGACAGTGAAGAAAGCCAGGAAAAGGAAAGTAGTGATCAAGAAGATTATTCAAATGAGCAAACTGGAGAGGATCTTACCACCGAAGAGGAAAGTAGTGCTGCTGATTATGAAAGTATAGAGGGGGAAAATACTGATAGTGATGCGGAAGCTAAAAATCTTATACAAACTCTCAACATCACCATATCCAATAAATAAGTTGAACAAGTCTTTCATGAGCTCCATGAGAAGATAATTCTCTCACCAAGGGGAAAGCACAATAGAGTAGGCAAAGTTAGCAAAAGTAAAAGAGGAGGAAACACCTCTCAACCTACTGTGACTAGATTACAGACAAAAAATAACAACCCATTATAATTTTTATGATCAATTCCCTCATATGGAATGTGAGAGGAATTACCTCTCAAGGTGCCTTTGACAAACTTAAGTAGCTGAAGAGAAGACACAACATTGCCTTCATGGCCATTTTTGAGCCTTTTTGTAGAATGTCAAAAATCAATAGATTCAAAAAAATGTTGGGATACCATTTTGATTACTCAAATAACAACAAAAAAATTTGGATTTCTTACGACCAATTATATGAGTTTTCTATCATCCAAGATACAGAGCAACAAGTCACATTCTCTTTCAAAAACCAAGAGGATATCATTCTTGTCACAATTGTGTATGCTAAGTGTGACCAACAACAAAGAGAGGATTTGTGGAATGATCTTAGAAATATGGCTAATAACACCAATCATCCATGGATTATTGTAGGTGATTTCAATTGTATCCTCAATCAGAATGAAAAGAAGGGAGGTAACCCTCATAAAATTAAAGATAGTTTGCCTTTTATTCAATGTATTGCAGATTGCTCTTTGATTGATGCAGAATATATAGGTTCAAAATACACATGGTGTAATGGAAGAAAACCTACTTTTAGAATTTGGGAGAGGCTGGATAGAGCTCTTATGAATCATATTTGGTCCCAAAAGTATCCTCACACTATTGTTACTCATCTTGTCAGATCTGGATCTGACCATGCACCTCTCCCTATTACTCTAAAGGACCAACAATCTAACCAGCAAAAGTATTTCAAGTTCTTAAATTTTTGGACAGAGGAACCTAATTTTTTGAAAACTATTGAACAAGCATGGAGCATCGAAGCAACTGGTACTACTCTTTGGAAGTTTCATATGAAACTAAAAAATACCTTCAAACACCTTTCTTGGTGGTCCAAAAACCAGATTGGTAATATTTTTAAAAAGACTAAAAAGGTAGAGAACATGGTTGCTGATAAAGAGCAAAAATGCATCGAAGAAAACAGTGAAGCCAGTAGGATGGAGCTTAACAAGGCTAATGCTCAACTCATTATGCATAACAAAAAAGAGGAAGCTTATTGGAGATAAATATCTGGAATGAAATGGTTCAAAGAAGGAGATGTCAATACTAAGTTCTTTCACTCTATCATGAATGTCAAAAGAAGAAGACTTACTATCAGGAGGATGAAGAAAGAAGACAATACATGGGTTGAAGAAAATGAAGACATAGCCAATGAGGCCATCAATTTCTTCAGCAATCAGTTCACTGATTCAAGGCAGCAAAGAGATTATAGGATTCTTAACTGGCTTCCAAAAGTTATCACTGAAGAAGATAATGACATGCTGGGAACTCCTCCTACCATGCAAGAGATCAAGGATATTGTCTTCTCACTTAGTCCTAATAGTATTCCTGATCCAGATGGTGTTTCCAGCATTTTCTACCAACATTGTTGGCATATCATCTCTAATGATCTTTACCTAATGGTTTGTGATTTTCTTGCAGGTACACAATTACCTAGATCAATTACTCACACATGCTTAATTCTCATTCCAAAGGTGGAGAACCCTCAAAGGTTTACTGAGTTAAGACCTATAAGTATTAGTAATTTCATTTGTAAAATCATCTCCAAAATCCTCAACACTAGACTTGCTAAGGTGATTCATAAGATAATCTCTTCTAATCAGACAGGTTTCCTCAAAGGTAGGTCTATCTCTGACAACATAATGTTAACTCAAGAAATGGTCCATAACATTGACAAGGATAACATTAATAGTAATGTGGTGCTTAAGCTTGATATGGCCAAAGCCTTTGATAGAGTAGATTGAAAATATCTCACTGAAGTCCTTAAAAAGTTTGGGTTCTCTGATATATAGACTGACATGATCTGAAGACTGTTATCCAATAATTGGTACTCCGTTAACATTAATGGGG
>JACEIK010005179.1:9376-37031 GCA_018107945.1 Datura stramonium | reverse complement strand
AAAATTTGACCTTAATATTTACGAATTAGTTTAATACATTGACAACCTCTTAGATTTGTTTATTTAGACACTTGAATTATGACTTGTTTTTTTTGACATTTTTTATTCAAATTTTAATTTTTTTTTTGTTTATGTGTGTTCTTCAAATACTCATTACATAGATAAGTTAATCACAAATATTGAAATATAATTTGTGATCGATTACAAAAATCTGCTTCTAACTGATATGGTCATTTCATCGCAAAGCTATCACACGTATTTGTTGCAGAATTATTATTCCGTCATAAAATTATTAAGGCAAGCAAACTAAATCTATATCTATATATAATATAAAACTATGCATTAGAGAAGTGATATGACATCTCTCTTTGGCAAGAATTCTATTTATCTTTTTTGATAATTTTTCTTATATTCTTATTTACTTATTATTGTACAAAAATAAATGTGTCAATTACTACTCCCTGCTATTCATTTGTATTTTTTATTGTAAAAAAATAAATGTCTCAAAATTTACTACTCCACTTATTTTTATTCTTTATTGTAATATTTAAAAGCCTAAATATTTACTACTCTAATCTTTTATTTCCTCTATGAATAATGAAAATATGTTAAAATAGTGTGTGTGTGTGTGTGTGTACAAAAAGATAGTCAAAATAAGAGTGATGTGACATTTCTTTTGAACCAAAAAAACTTTTTTTAACTTTCTTCTAATTCGAACATGATATAATATCTCTTAATATTTGAAATATTTTTCTCTTTTTATTTAGTTTATTTATAAGGAGTAACTACTCATAATTCACATATCTTTAATCTATACTCTTAATAATATCCATAACTTTCAAACTTTTCATATTCATAACCTCCAAACTTTAATTTGTAAGTAAACTTTAATTTGTAAGTTTGTGATGCCTAATGGCATTTCTTTTGATTTTGCCTATATAAACTCAAGTTTTGTTAGCCATAAGTATGTCAGGTAATGTGTTAATCATCGATACTGATAAAGACAAAATTGTTACGCATCGATAAGAGT
The DNA here is from genome assembly GCA_018107945.1 of Datura stramonium. Lineage (NCBI taxonomy): Eukaryota > Viridiplantae > Streptophyta > Magnoliopsida > Solanales > Solanaceae > Datura > Datura stramonium. The sequence continues at coordinate 36,001 of JACEIK010005179.1, read as the reverse complement.
TAATTACATACTTTATTTGAGATGCTTTTTAAGCCCCATCAATTCCTTGACCAATTCATTAGTATGTGCATTTTAATAGATCAAAGGATAGAAACTCCTCATTAGAATGTCTAATATAGATATGTTATATGTGGTCCATTGTCATAATGTAGGCAATTGGTATACTTGCTTGGAGGATAATCGTCTATATTTTTTTTGTGTATTTTATATTATTATAATTAAATACTTTATTTTATTTATTATAATTGTATTAATTTTTTTTTTAATTGGTAACATATGATGAAAAGTTTTGACATATCTTTAGGGAGCACAACATGATGGTGGATCTATTTGCAAAGGAGGCACAAGAAAAATTTGTTATAAAGAATTATTTTTGCTAGATTTTTTTTTTTTTACTTTGGCTAATGTAAATATTAACTTAGCTACATATATTGACAACATTACTTATTTGGTCCTCTTCTACTTTTTGTTATAAAATATAATTTATATAATTATCTTATTTTAATCAAATAATTATGATCGGGGAGTTCCATTTTTAATTATTCTCGCAAAGAAAATTAAAAGACGAGAAATAACTTCTATTGTTACACCCCGTAAGTTCTTGACACTTAGTTGACTTATTCGCATGTTGGTTAAGAGTTTTAGAAATGTCAGACGTGCGAGAAAAGAGCCGGGGGAAAGACCGCATAAGCGCTAAGTCGGAGTGTCGCAAGGCAAATGAGACTTATAAATCGCATTCGACAAATGCGACTTAAAGGCCCCAAGTATATAAGGCTCCCACTTCGTTTTAAATCATTTTCCTTCATATAATTTCCAGAACGAACAGAAACAGAGGGGAATCCAGGGTTTTATTAAATTTTCTTCCGTTTACACTGCCAAATGTACCCAAACCTAATTAAATCTCGAAGAGAAGTATAAAGTTGTTGGGAGATTCCGCGAAGTTAGTTTGAAATTCGCCAACGCGTCACGTGAGCTAAGGTAAGTGGAATTGCTCCAACTTAGTGTTAATATACTCCCAAAGGATGAAGTGAGTATTTCTCACTTCTAGACCCCCGAGAAATAGCGGGTTTTCGGCCGTACGATAAGTCGAAGAATAGGCGTAGGGTATAGCCATAATATGATTTCTTTCCAAAATTAATAGTAGAATTAATTTACTCTTTCGTGAATATGAATACGCTTGGGAGAAATAGTTGAATACTAATAGCTACGCTAATCGTAAAGTTGGTAGTTGGAGGTATGTAAAGCGCTTTCGGCAAGCTAATAGTTTAGTATAGCAAAATAGTACGAATTTCAAGAGAGTATTTCGTAAGTCGTGAGATATTATGTTCAAGATGAAATTTAGTAAGCATGTTAGAACATAATAGTTCGCATGAAATTCAATGAAACAGTATAAGTCCCAGCTGAATATTCCATAAATATTATTACGTATTCGCATATTTCAAGACGATTCAATACATTTCCAATATGAGATCTTAATAGAATACTGCAATACAAATATTCATATCGATCCAAGATATCTATTACATGTGCTTATTGCTAATCAGAGACATGATTGTTCTCAGGTTGGGCACCCCAGAGCTTCCTTGACCGCCCTGTGGTTAGTAGTCAGACTGGACTCGCCCGCCGCAGGGCAGAATACATCGCTTCTACGGGAGGGCATGCCGTCCACCAATGACGATGATGGGATGCAGATTCCCATAGCAGTTGATCAGCACTATACCACACCCCGCCGAGCGCTTGCGTCCGGGTGCGATTACGCTGGGACATGATTGATCAGGAGTCCTCCTGACGTATACGGGCCTATAGTCGTGGGCCCGGGGCCGAGCCCAAGTTGCATACCTGTGGGGACTACCGATGCTCATAGTTACTAGGTTTATGGTATGACCCGGTAAGGCATAGGCATTGTGTGTCGGGTTGGTACCTACTAGCTTATGGGGTTGGTAAGGTTCTGGTATGTTAAGTGTTGTGTTAGTTATTAATAGATAGAAAGTAGACCGCCATGTTATCAGTATGACTCTTACTCTCTTCAAGAAAGTTACGCTCTTTTTCAATCGCTTCCTGTGTGCCATCTCCTATTATCAAGATTCACGCATATTGTTTACTTTCGCTATTTTCGCTATTGTCAGACATTTCGCACTAAAGGTACCGACGCCGTTTTGGGCAATCGCATTACTGAGTTCCAACAAATATGACAGAGTCTTCACCCTCACATCCTGGAGCTTGACAGTTAAAGGTTTACTTCCTTTTTGTTTGTACAAGATGAGGCTGTGGCCCCCTGTCCCGACCATCTTATTATCCTGGGAGGCTTGCGGATTGTATATTCCCTCAGGGTTAGTTGTACCGGTCAGGTGGGGCCGTGTGTATGTATTCGCTTGTATGTGATAGTCGTGGTGGGGCCTTGTCTGGGCTTAAATGGGTTGGTGACCTTGTTCATTACATATCGCTCAAGACTCTGATTATACTTTTCGTTGATAACTAGTTTATGGTGGTCTTGTCGCCCGCATAGGTTCCCTTATGTTCGCCTGTTCGGGGTAGCTAATATATTCCTGGCCAGGTGGCCATAGGCCTTGTCGGCCTGGAGGCGATTTTATAGCCGTTATATAGCCCTCGTTGTTTTCATAAACTGCATTGTGGGAGCCAGCCCGGCACCAGGCGTTTTGTGCTCGCAGCCTGCGCCCCGCAGGCACTGCAAGGCTGCCATGCCTCCCAAGGAGGGGCGACATTTATTCTATGATGTCATTGTTTATCTTTGTATGTGTAATAATTTATTTTTGTCTTATTCTTTTCGCTGGAAGCGTATTTATAATTTTTTTATTTTAATTACTTTGTAAGTAATGGTGTAGATTATTTATTATATGCCCTCAACAACATAATTAGAAAATCTATCTATATATTATATAATTATGGTCTTTGAAATAATAATATGACACATCTCTTATGAAGACAAATATTTATCTTGTTCTTTCTTTTTGACTTTCCCTTATTTTCGTTATTTATTTATTTTATAATACATTCAAATTATTTATAACTCATATCTCTTCATCTTCCTTATAACTTCTACTCTTAAATATTATTCATAACTCTTATGTATTTCATTTTCATACCTAAAAATATTATTATTATGTAAAGATTATTAGTAAATAAATGTGATAATAGAGATAACATGTGGGACGCTCAAAAGCTTTTAAAAGAAATCTAAATTGATGTTTCAACATATGACCCTATATTTTATTTATTTCACCATTCATACACTCTAAAAAAGAATTTGTTCTACGATGTACATATGAATGTTTTGTACTTAAAAAGAAGCAAGTCATATCTATTTTGTATATTAAAAAAGATGAAAGAATATATTATGTCCCGAATGAAGACAAAGATCTACATCTTCTCAGTCTATCGATCTAAATATAAATATTACATATTATTTCATTAAAATAAAAAACTGTCAATTGTAAATTATAATATATAAATGTATATGTGTATATATATATTAACTTTTATATTACCAAAGCGACAATTTCAATAATTTTTTGCATAAAAGTTGGGGCCTTGTGACGCAGATGGTTGTAAAGATATGACACCTGGGCCTAACTCATCCCCAAAAGCTAGCTCATGAGGGGAGGATTGCCCAAGTCCATATAAACAAACCATCACCCATTCCCCAACCAATGCCGGTGACTTTAACCCACTTTAACACCCCTCTCACACTGAGCCCGATCGGGCGTGTGGACTAGAGCCCAAACTGGAATGTACCCGGCTCTAATATCATGTAAAGATATGACACTTGGGCCTAACTCCAACCCCAAAAGCTAGCTCATGAGGGGAGGATGCCCTGTGTCCATATAAACAAATCCATCACCCATTCCCCAATCAATGTGGTTTTAACCCACTTTAATACCCCCTTCACACTCAAAGACTGATCAAGCGTGTGGACTAGGAGCCCAAACGGAATGGACCTCGTTCGATGGGCCATGTAAAGATATGATGATTGCTGAGATGACTGTATTAATCCTCCCCTCACGAGCCACGTTAAGTTAAAATGTGCCTGTCATATCTTTACAATGGTAATGATCCTTCTCATCACAATTTTTCTTTTTCTTGGAGTTGAATAAATATATACAATTTAAAAAAAAAAGAGATGTGATTCAAATGACTATGCTACTGTGGTGTTAAAACCTAAGTAGTAAGGTAATGAAAAGTACAAAATTGAACTCATGATTAAGCTACCGGCAAAGATTGTGTTGATTTGGTGTTTCAATCTATTAATCATGGACAAGGGTTTTAACTCTATATATTCATTCCCGACACCAAAGCGTTAGAGCAATTTTCATAAATAATATTACATAATAAAATAATTATATAAAATAGCATATTTTTTATTTTAATTACATAAAGAAACATTTTTTTAAATATTTTTTATGCGACAATGATAAATTTGAGTGTTGTATCAATCTTATAATGGTGTTAGTTAATATCTAATTAAATAAACTTGCATATTTAATGTTAGTAAATCTCTCTCTGTTTTGATCTCGGCTTTCTTTTTTCACCATATATAAAAAGTTTAAACAATCAATCCATATCAGATCAAAAACTTCAAAAAATCGCATATTTCGTGGGGATTTACTTTCTTTTGGATGTATCAATATTGCAAGTTTGGTGAAATTGTTACTCATGCATGTATCAAATAACATTGAAAAATATCTTACTGGGTATGTATCATATGTATCACTAGTAAACACCAACTGCCATTTTTAAAATTGATACAGACAATACTATTATAATGTGTCCAATGTATATATGTATCAGAAATAAATTAAAACAGTTTTTTGTGTGTCAGTCTATTATCGATTGATACATTTTAATGTTGTATCATTAATATGAAAGCGATGTTGCTTAAGTAGTTGGTTGTATCCAAAAAAAAGGAGAAGAGCTGATATATTGTATCATTAACATGAAAACTATATTATTCAAGTAGTTGGTTGTATTAAAATAAATCGTCGTTACTCGCTGACGAATAAATCTGCAAAATCTCTTCTTGTGGGCATTTGATCCCTTCGAAGTCCTTCAAAGCTCAAACTCAACAGCCTCAAACGACTCTATTCCTTTCAACTTANAAAACAAAGTCTGTATCAATTGTATATCAGTTCGAGGTTAAATTTTCAAGAATCTTGGAGGAGAATATTTTGTAAGAAAAAAGAAACAACAAGTTCCATGTAAAATAGTTCTTGAGATACTATTTTTCTATACAATTTCAAATATTCATGGCAACCCCATGTCATAAATTATGCAGTTTGGCTTGGGATTTAGAGAGAGAGACAGAGAGAGAGAGAGAAAGCTGAAGGAAACTTACCGTAGGATTTCGCCAGAGAAAATAGACAAAGAGGAAGCAGTTTCTAGAACAAGATCGGATGAAATTTTGAGAGATTTGGGAGAGAAATCTTTGGACAGTTACAATGAGAGCAAAAATGGATTAATTGGAGAGAGAACACAGTAATTGGAGAGAGAATATACAAAATTTGATACAATAGTAATTATTTTTAAAAAATGATAATTCGCTATTTCTGTAATTATGTTGCTATTTTTTATAATTTTTTTAAAGTGTTGTTATATAATGTAATTATGTAGTAAGATTTACTTAATTATGTAATTTTTTCAAAAGTTTATTGTTAGGTTGTTAATCGAAAAGTTTCCTGATTCATGGAATGATTACAAAAATAGCTTGAAGCATAAGCATACAAAATTTAGCATTAAGGAGATAGTGACATATATCATTATTGAAGATACCAACAGAAAGAAGTTATTCAAAGTTGAGGAGATAGCTCTCGAGGCAAATCTTGTACAAAATCAAAGAAATAATAATAAAAGGTATAATAGCAAGTCTCAAAGTCACAAGCCCGGATAATTCTAATTCTAAGAAAAAGAAAGGCCCTTATTTTGTTTGTAGAAAGCCAGATCATCATGCAGCACAATGCAGAAAAAGAGTGAAAAATGATAAAGAAAAATGTAATCTTCCCGAGACTAACTTAGCTGAAGGATATTGCTAGGATCAAAATAGCAGGGTGTCACGCAGAAGCTAATAATTGCAAACTTTGATGACGATAAATTAGACTACAAAAAACAACTATACTAATATGGTTTGATCAATTGATCTACATATTAAAAACTAATATAAAAGCATAAAAATTATTGAGAGAATAATCTCCCCCTAAATAAAATTTTTTGAACGACTACTTTGTGGATGTTATTGTGTTATGTATGAAAAGAAAAGATCTTCTCTTAATGGAAGTTTAAAACTTGTCCTTCAATAAAAATGATAGCTATGATAGAGTCCTTTTTCACAAAGAAAATCTTATCTACCAAAATTTTTTTTGAAGTAAAACACAATTGTGATATAGAATCTAACTAAGTTAGAAATTCAGGGCAAATCCTAACAGAGTTGATATTATTGCAGCTGGAATTTCTCAAGTAAATATTGTAGCACATATAAATAAATGGGTGGTAGATTCTAGAGCTACTCGACACATTTGTGCAAATCGAGAAGCATTTAATTCCTATATACCAATAGGAGATGACAATGAAGTGGTTTATCTCAGAGATTCAAGGATTACAAAAGTCTTAGGTAAAGGTAAATTACTCCTGAAACTCACTTGGGAAAATCTTTTAGCCCTTGCGGATGTGCTACATGTTCCTACAATGCGGGCAAATCTGATTTCTATAGCCTTGCTAATGAAAGTTACAGTAAAAGTGTCGTTTGAATATGATAAGATTATAATAACAATAAATAATATATTTGTGGGAAAGGTCTATTGTAATCAGGGGCTTTTTCTACTCAACTTTTTAATTTTATCAATGAAAAGACATCTACTTCTACTTATATGATTGAGTCTATTTTTTTATGGTATGCTAGATTAGGACATGTTAATGTCTCTTATATAAAGAACATGCAACCACTTGATTTGATATCTGGTTTAGACTAAAATAATACATATTACTAAGTGCAAAATATGTGTTGAAATTAAAATTATTAAAAAGTCATGCTATTAAGTAATAGAGAAACTAAATTACTATCTTTGATTCACACTGATTTAGGTGACCCGAAACAGACAATAACTAGAGGTGTAAAAGATATTATCTAACTTTTATTGATTAATTTTATAGATTTACTAAATTATATTTACTTAGAAATAAAGATGATGTCAACAATACCTTTATTTCTTATAAAACTGAGGTTGAAAATTAATTAAATAGAAAAATCAAGAGAATTGCATCTGATAGAGATACGAATATTTATCTTTAAATAATTTTTTGTGGAAAAGAAGAATTATTCATGAAGTAACTCCGCCTTATTCACCTAAATCTAATGGAATAGCTGAAAGGAAAAATAGAACATTCAAGAAAATGATGAACTCCATATTAATTAGTTCGAATGCACCTGATAATTTGTGGGGTGGAGCAATTTTATCTGTATGTTATCTTCAAAATAGGATTCCTCATAAAAGAACTAGCAAAAATCCTTATGAACTATGAAAAGGTTATAATCCTAATTTAAAATATTTAAAAGTATGGGGGTGTCTTGCTAAAGTTCTTTTGCTTGAACCTAAAAAGAAGAAACTTGATTCTAAAACAACTGATTGCATGCTTATTGGTGTCACGATTCAAATGGACAGGCTATGCGGGCACCTATATCAACTCTACTCGATAGGAGAACCCTTACAATATTTTTATTAGTTATACAAGAAAATAATTTCGAACATTTCCATTACTTTTCATTAATTTCTAAAAAAGAATCCCCAACAAAATAACATTACAAGATTTCTCTAATACGACTCTCCTAAGATCTAGTCTAGACAGGCACAAGAGTTCTATTTAAATACTTGACAAACAAAATGACCTAGCTTAGTTTGAAAAGAGGAACACTAAAGCTGGTGTAGAGTATTTCACGCCAATCAAGAAACTTCAACCTTCTACATCCTACACCAAAAAGAAAAAAGTGTATCAAGATAGTATCAGTATACCACATGTACTGGTAGGCATCATCATCAAACTAGGTTAGTTAACACAACATCATATCAATATACAATTAATAATACTAAATTCAGCAATTACATTACCTATGTAACATCCCACTAAGATTAACCACTACATTATTGTTTCTTACGACTCAATAAGGTTCACGCAATTATCCTACACTTTTGGTTGTTAATTAGCCTATCAGTCTGTCTCTCTGTATTTCCGCTGCAGTGAGGACTTAAGCCGCAACAGCGATCCCGCTGCCGTGGTGATGTGTCCGCTGCGGTGCTACCCCATCCATCCAGTAATCAATTTCCCTTAGTCCGATTTAGTTTTATCCCTCCATATAAACTTGCAGCTCAACTACCCCTCTTACTATTTCACTATGAAAGATAACTTTTGTTGCTACATTTCATTAACCTATTTAGTTATTTGAAGGATTTTTCCAGCTTGCTTTAGTGTAGTATATTAAATAATAACGTCTACTTGCTATCCCATGGTACTGCACTATCTTCCATTCAACCCGTCATACTATCACCTATAGCCCACGAAATTAGTATAAAACAAGACAATCAAACGCAATTACAGATTACTATCTCAAGTACACACAAAGGTCATTAAAACAATATGAGAAAGTCAATTTCCCCAACAGTAAAGTACATGCACATACCTGACCTCATACCATGAAATATCATAAGATAAAGTACATGCACATACCTGACCTCATACCAAAAAATATCGTAAGATACCATACCTGAACTGGATATCCACAAACGGTATTCCGCACCTGTTCCACACCTCAAACCCGATTCATGACGGTATATCCTGTATCACACTGGTATATCGATTATCTTTTTGTATCTCCACCCGTATGTATATCAACCATACCCGCATAATTTCTATCTCAAAATCATACCATTAGTGATATGCTGGGCACACGCCTCCGTCATATCACTATACACACATGCAAAATGGTCTTTTGCTTGCTCTTCCAGTTATGACCTGCAGGGGACTCTAGAAATCCATGTACTATACATCCAGTCGTATGAACATTCATCATACCTATTTGGGTACCCACTTGTACACCCAGTCGCATGGTCCTTTATCCATACCTGTCTGTGTACTCTCTCAAACTGCTCGTCCAAATGCGCCACTCGTGTATCCAATCATTATTCAAAATCTGATTGTAGTAACCTGTTCATCTGAGTTCCTTAGCTTTGTCCATATGCCCCTCATTTACCATCATATCTATGTTCGTACAAATACTCANTGTAGTAACCTGTTCATCTGAGTTCCTTAGCTTTGTCCATATGCCCCTCATTTACCATCATATCTATAATATTCCTTCTGTATTATCTGTCATCTCCGTCACACATTCTTTTAATTCTAATTCGCTCCTCAATTGCGGGATGCATAATATAACACAACACATAACAGATCATCACGTGATAAGAATTACACAGTCACACAACAAGTACAATAACATGAAATTAAATCAACCTCGTGTCTGAATAATAATACTACATTTAATTTAACAATTTGTAAGATTTTTGACTTGGCCCGCTCACTGGATTGGGCTTCACAACAGCGACATCACTGCCATTACAGCGGTCTCATTGCAGTGGTACTACTGGCAGTACTGCGACCAGTCTTTATTTCAGTTTCTCTCATGTTTTGGTTTCTTTATACCCACCATAATGAAACAATTTCATAAAAATCTTATATCAATAATTAACTTACCATAGTGTCACCATTAATGCAGGCAACAATCTTCAATTCAGAAAATACAATACCCACTTCAGCATATTCAAGTCGTTATGTAAGGAATTACTATCCTACGTCTCTCGCTTCATCTCATGCTCAACCATAGTTATAACTTAACAATTAGTCTATTAATCACATCTCCTACACAGAGTCTACGTGATTTACCCGTCCACGGTTTTGATTTAACGAAAGAAGAAGTCCATATTTATACCCAGGAATATTCTATAAACGACACTCGAAAGTTAATCTCCTCAACAATGTTTTACTCAACGCATATCTTATAACCTGTACCCGTTGATTGGTTGAAATATCTCCCCTTGGGTTTTTTCTCATCATGAAGTTTCGTCACCCCTCTTCTAATATGCTTGTTCTTAGATTTTCACCAATTTCGATTAATAGTCCATAACATGGTCAAAGTACAATCCTACTTATCGAAAGCATATGAATAATATGCACGTATATGTTTAGCTAACCAAAGTCTAACGCAAAAGCGAGTAAATCATAGCCTACTTAAGTGCCAAGCTGTCGTCCCAATCATCCTCGACTACGACTATTCCATTCTTTTGATTTCCTTACGAGAGCTCCTAGCTATGGAGATCGAATTCCACCCTTTGGATCATCTTGTTTTTCTCCAAAAGTCTATTTTTTGTTTTAAGATGTTTTTTAATAAGTCCTTCTCAAGGTTTAGATTTTTAATATCCAAATCAAAATAGGATTTGCGAATTTCTGGTCTGCGTCATCCGCTGCAGTGGTTACATTGTGGAGAAAATCTTTCCGCCACGGCAGAAACTCGTTTGGGTCTGCCCGATCTCTATTAAGCTCATTCGAATTTATTCTCCATAGATCCCTTGTTTCTCAGGAATTTCTCATTTATCACGAATTTCTAAAAAATTTAATTCACCATTTTTATGGGGTTGAAACACTTATAACGACCGGGGGGTTGTTATATCAGATACTAATTAAAAATCCGTTCGTCCCCAAACGACGCTACAATATCGAGGCGGGGTTAAACGACTGCCACCAATTTCTTACTTCTAGTCAACACTGGAACTTTTCAATTTCTGTGTCCCGAACTTCGAACTGATTATTTTCGAAACATGTACTATGCCTTATTCCTGATTTTCTCACGTATTGTCGATATCTCTAGCGGGTTCATAATTATTCACCTAGGTTTTAACCCAGACCCGAACGTTAAATCACGTTGTTACCCTTTCTTCAGTGTTATGGATGTTTCCCTCTCTATTCGAATGTCCTAGGTATACTGATTCGTCGAACAACTTGGATCGATTTTTTTTTCAAAAGACAAGGTCCGGTCCGTAGAATTTCAACAATCACTATTTTTTACCGTCCGCTGTAGCGAGTGGATTTCCCGCTACAGCAGTCTCACTGCAGTGAAAATGTGGTCCGTTGCAGTGGACAACGAGGTTAGTTAAAGGCAGAAAAGAGAGTTTTCAAGTTTATTTTCCAACTCTTCCAATTCATTTTGCACAAATCCTCTCAACTTCCCCCAGCAAGAATTCGATATTTTCTCAAGTAATGTTCTACTCTTATGATTCTAGGCTTTATCTGCTTCCTTTTCTCACAATATTATGTCTATTACCATTGTTTTCGAGTAGTTTTTGAAGTAGGGAGGGTAGGTTTTCCTTTCTACTTGTTAGTCTATATTTCCGAAGCATGTTCGTAATTTTTACATTCTCAAGTATTTCCTTTCATTCTTTGCATGTTTTTAGCTAGTTTCATATGGTTGTGGGATTGAAAATGGGGGATTTGAGTATGGTGATGGTTTGGATTGCTTTTTTCTCTTCGCACTTGAATCCAAGCCCTATTGAAATGAAAAATTGTTGGTAGGACAGGGTTAAGTCGACCACTTGCCAAATCTGTAGTTAGTTTGGTAGATTATGGAGGTTGAACTTTCAACTTCCATTGATGGGATGTGGAGGCATGGGAAAGACGATGTCTATTGCAGCGTACCCTTTATCGGTGCAGCGATATCATCCCAACGGTCTCTCTTCCTCTAAAGTGGCTCCGCTACAACGAACTTACGATCACTGCAGTGGCCAGCTGGGCAGTACCTCCTTTAAATTTTAGTCCTTGCTTTTATTTTCGTCCCCTTCCGCATTGTTCTCTTCTAATATTCTTCATTTATTTTAGGTTTGTATCATGGCCTCTTCTAACAGCAGTCTATGCACTAGCGAGTATATCCCATTCGTCAATGATCAGTGTCAATTTAGACACAATGAACAGGCTACAAAGGACTTGCTGCATGATAAGGTTTTGTGATGCAGGAGGTGGAGGAGAAGGCTCTGGAGTTCTATGCCCTCCTTTAGGAGATGGATTGGGGATCACTGGTAGAGGACACGGGCAAGGAAAATGACGTCTGGGTGAGGGAGTTTTACACCAATATCCCTATTGTAGCTTGGAGTTGGGATGAGCCGATAGCCTACATCTGGGGAAGGCAGATCATCCTAACCGCTGCTACTATCAATGATGCTTTGAGTCTGTCCAACCCGCCAGAGTTTGAGCTAAAGGCTAAGGATGTGCCCGGGAACGGAAAGGAACACCCTAGTGGTGGAGGAGCATAGAGCTACGACGAACTGGGGGATCACTCGAACGGGGATCAAGAGTACTCACTTCGCCGTGGAGGCTAAGAGGTGGCTCCATTTAGTGTCCTAGAGGATTCTCTTGTCTTCCAATATCATAAATGTGACTTATCATCGAGCGTTGGTGGTTGCCGCGGTTCCGAGCGAGGTGAGGGTCAATATGGGGGCCCAAATCATCGAGGAGTAGAGGTACTTCCACATAAAGACTATTACAAGCCTGTCGTTCCCTTCCCTAATTACTCGGCTATGCAAATAGGCCAAAGTGCACCAGGAGTACCAGGACGTCATTGTGGACTGTGATAGGCCCTTCGATCCCTTAAGGGTGAAGGAAGCTCCAAGGAGGGGCAGAAAGAAGAGGAAGTCTGCTTCAGCTGAGGAAGGGGATGGTGGAGCTAGCACCTCTAGGCCCTTGGGACTATTAGAGCGGATTGAGATTGAGATGGCTGCTATGCGGGAGCTGTTAGGAGGGTTACCCAGACCTCCTCCCCCCAGCCGACCTTCCACCAGTAGGCCCTCCACTAGTGTAGCAGCTGCGGATTCTGGGAAGATGCAAGGGGCGATTGCTGTCTTAGCTCAGGCCCACATCGAGCTCAAGGAGGAGATAGAGAAGGAGAAGAAGAAGAGGCGTTCCCGAGATAAGCTCCTGGTCCAGATATTGAAGGGGGTCATATCGATAGTCAAGAACCTTATTCCCGGTGCTAGCACCTCTCAGGAAACCAGGCGGGACCTCCCAGAGTTCTCCTTTCTTAGCGGGTTCGAAGAGGGAGCAAATGAGATGCTAGCAGCGGCAACGATGAGGCCTTCAACTAATTTATGTGCTTCCCCCCTCTCCCTTATACTTATGCTTTATCACTATTTTTGGCAACCCCCGTTTAGGGCTTGTAAGACAATTTTATTTTCTTTCTTTTTCTGGTTTTTATGGTTGGATGATAATATCGTTTTTATCTTGGTGTACGAATGCCCGTTTGGCATCCTCATACATTGGATATGTTGGCCTTCTTTGTAATATCATAGTTATTTACTTACACTTGCATTGCATATACGTTTTTCACTATGTGCTATTTGTTATCTGATGTTCATAAAGGGGGTACTGAAATTCTAAAAGTTTTCATTCTGCCTGACCATGTCCGCTGCAACGATCATCCTACCGCAACAACGGGTCTGTGGCAGCGATACCTCTTACGCTATAGCGAGCCTACTGCAGCGAGAGAGTCTTCACAGCAATGAAACTTACTAAGCAAAACAAATCTATTATAATATTTCTTTCATCTCTTAGTTCAACTCAAGCTAATCCCACCCTACGAGTCTTATCGCAAGTTCTCACTAATCATACTTAGGTAGATACCAATTAGGCCTGTCGAGATACCAATTGAAATCTTCCAGATACTAATTGGACTCAACTCGAAAAATCAACACAACCAGACAACATGATGGGAAAGAAATAAGTGTGACTCCTAAATGCCTTATAGCTTCCTGAAGATTAGATGTGGACGTCTGCACACCAATCCACGAAAGTCTACTCGACATTGCTCTTGTACTTGTAGACCAGTAACCTAGACGCTCTGATACCAACTCGTCACGACCCAAATGGACAGGCCATGCGGGCACCTACATCGACTCTACTCGATAGGAGAACCCTTACAATATTTCTATTAATTATACAAGAAAATAATTTTGAATATTTTCCTTACATCTCATTAATTGCTAAAAAATATCCCCAATAAAATAACATTACAAGATTTCTCTAACATGACTTTCTCAAGATCTAGTCTAGACAGGTACAAGAGCTCTATTTGAATACTTGACAAAGAAAATGACCCAACTTTGTTTGGAAAGAAGAACACTAAAGATGGTGTTGAGTACTTTACGTCAATCAAGGAACTCAACCTGCCACATACTACACCCAAAAGAAAAAGATGTAGCAAGGTAGTATCAGTACACCACACGTACTGGTAGGCATCATTGGCCGACCATGGCTAATTAATATAACAACATAAAATCAATATACAATCAATAATACTAAATTCAGCAATTACTTCACTTATGTAATATCCCACTAAGCTTAACCACTACAGTATTGTTTCTTACGACTCAACAAGGTTACGCAATTATCCTACACTTTTGGCCGTTAATTAGCCTATCAGTCTGTCTCTCTGTATTCTCACTGCAGTGAGGACTTTAGCCACTACAGCGATCCCGCTGCCACGGTGATTGTCTGCTGCAGTGCTATCCCATCCATCCAATAATTAATTTTCCTTAGTCCGGTTTGATTTTATCGCGCCATATAAACTTATAGCTCAACTATCCCTCTTACCATTTCACTATGAAAGACCAATTCTGTTGCTACATTTCATTAACCTATTTAGTTGTTTGAAGGATTTTTCCAGCTCGCTTTAGTGTAGTATATTAAATAATAGCATCTACTTGTTATCCCATGGTACTGCACTATCTTCCATTCAACCCGTCATACTATCACCCATAGCTCATGAAATTAGTATAAAACAAGACAATCAAACGCAGTTATGAATTACTACCTCAAGTACACATAAAGGTCATCAAAACAACATGAGGGAGTCAATTTCCCCAACAGTAAAGTACATGCACATACCTGACCTCATACCACGAAATGTCATAAGATACCATACCTGAACTGGATAGCGATAAACGATATTCCTCACTTTTTCCTCACCTCAAACCCGATTTATGATGGTATATCCTGTATCACACTGGCATATTAATTACCTTTCTGTATCTGCAGTCGTATGTACAACAATCATACTCACATAATTTTGTCTCACAATCATACAATCAATGATATGTCGGGCACACACCTCCATCATATCACTGTACACACATGCTCGAGGGTCTTATGTTTGCCCTTCCAGTCATGACCTGTAGGGGACTCTAGAAATTCATGTACTGTACACCCAGCCGTATGAACATTCATCATACCTGTCTGTGCACACACTCGTACACCCAACTGCATGAACTTTAGCCATACCTATCTGTGTGCTCACTACTTTCCCGGATGCTCACCTTGGACATGAGCCATTCATGTATCTAATCCTTATTCAAAATCTGATTGTAGTAACCTGTTCATCTGAGTTCCTTAACTTTGGCCATATGCCCCTCATTACCATCATATCGATAACATTCCTTCGGTATTATCTGTCATCTCCGTCACACATTCTTTTAATGCCAATTTGCTCCTCAATCGCGGGACGCATGATATAACACAACACATAACAGATCATCGCATGATAAGAATTACACAGTCACACAACAAGTACAATAACATAAAATTTAATCAACCTCGTGTCCGAATAATAATAATACATTTAATTTATAAATTTGTAAGATTTTTGACTTGGCCCGCTCATTGGATTGGGCTCCACAACAGCGACATCACTGCCATTACAGCGGTCTCATTGCAGCGGTACTGCTAGCAGTACTGCGACCAGTATAATTTACCTCCTAGTTCAAAATCTATTAGTTGTAAATGAATTTTCAAAAAGAAACTTAATTTTGATGGCTCGATAGATAAATATAAAGCTCGATTAGTATCGAAAGAATTTCCTCAGAAATAAAATATTGATTATGTTGATACATTTGCACCAATAATTAGAATTTCTTTTATTTGAATTTTAATTATTTTAGCATCAACTCATAAGCTTTTAATCCATCAAATGGATGCAAAAACAACTTTCTTAAATGGTGATTTAGAAGAAGAGATTTATATGGTTCAACCTGAGGGATATTCCTGGATAAGAAAATAAAATTTGTAAATTAACTAAATCTCTTTATGACCTTAAACAAGCTAGTGGAAAGTGGCATGATAAATTTGATCAAGTCTTATTGAGAGATAATTTTTTTTTGTTGAAGTGGATAAATGTGTTTATACTAAAGCGGTAGATAATGATTATGTGATAATATGCTTATATTTCATATAAGTTTAAATATTGTGCAAAGTATCAAATTATATTTATCTACTGATTTTGATATGAATTATTTGGGTAAAGTTGACATGATATTGAGAGTTAAAGTTATAAGGAGTAAGGATGGTATAATATTGTCACAAAAACATTATATAGAGAAACTTCTTGAGAAGTTTGAAAACTTTGGAGTGATATCTGTGGCTACTCCGTATGATTCTAACTCTCAATTGAAAAAGTATAATGGTGACCTAGTTGCCCAGTCTAATTATGCACAATTTATTGAAATTCTAATATGCTTAATGAATTTTATAAGGCCTGATATAGCCTATATTGTGTGTAGACTAAATAGATATACTCATAATCCCAATAAAGAGCATTGGTCTACATTAATTAGACTAATTGTCACGCCCCACCTTGGGAGGCATGACTGGCACCTGGTGCCATACTGGGATCTAAACTGACCTAACTAGACTTATGCAATTCTGGTGCATTCCTGCTCTTCAAATCAAGAAAATGATGAGCTATATTTCGACCGTAAACCTAGCCTCCGGCCGACAAGGCCGCATAGCCCCCTTTAAAAAGAAAACAACTAACCAATAACAAG
The DNA here is from genome assembly GCA_018107945.1 of Datura stramonium. NCBI lineage: Eukaryota > Viridiplantae > Streptophyta > Magnoliopsida > Solanales > Solanaceae > Datura > Datura stramonium. Next base: position 19,088 of record JACEIK010005179.1, on the reverse strand, counting down.
AAGTAAAAAGGAATCTATGCGGGCTTCTAAAACCACCATGATGTCTAGTTATATCATAATGAAAACAAACAACCTGAACTATATTATAGCCAATAAGACTGCTAACTAATAGCTAAACTAGGCCCATATGGTTTTCATGCAAAAGAAAATATACATAGGGCCCACACGGTCAACAACAAAACTAATGTAGCCTGCAAACCTCTAAGAGTGGAATAATGGTCGGGACAGGGACCCGATCTACCCATAAACTGTACAACAAAAGAGCAAATCTTTTAACTAACAACTCTGAGGCAAAAGGAGTTGATTAGACAGCTGACTCGGCTGATGACTAGGGAGGTCCTGAACTGCATCTAACCGTACTTGCAGGCAAGTAATGCAGCACCCCAAAGATGGGCATTAGTACAATATGCACCGAATATGTAAGGAAGTAAATGAGAATGACTGAATGATACTGATAAGGAAACTGAAAAATAATTTAATAGGAAGGATAGAGAGGTAACCTAAATAGCCTTACAACTTGTTGTATAACCAACAATAAGTAATGCAAACAAGAACCTTACCTGGTCCCCATAAGCCCGGAAGGTATAACCAGCACAGAATAACCCGCCCGGGCCCCCCATAAGCGCTGGCGAGTTCACTTCAATTTATATACCGCTAACTAGGTCAAAATGAGTCAACCGATAACTATAGCCAACTTGCCAGTCCCCTGGGTCTGCAACTGAGCCCGCTTGGCCACTGTAGCTGTGTCTGAGTCCAGTGAACTCCTGTAACTGCACCCTGAGCACCTGGCTTGACGAGGGTCAGTGATACCGATATGACATAAAAATAATAGTTCATCCATGCAATGGACAGTAATATGGCCCTTAGACCTCTACGTAATCCCTTGGGACAACGTATAGCTCCTTGGAGCGATCTATATAGCCCCTTAGGCAACGACAGAACTAGTAACCCTGGGTTGGTCACGAAAGGCTATATAGGGCAAGGTCAATCTCAATCTAAACAGAAAATGCTAATCTCAGACTAATAATAGCAGCTAAACACAACAATCATGCTTCTGGTGTTTTTATGAGAGTCTAGGTCGTATTACAACACGATCAGAATAACTCGCCAAAGAAATTTTCCTTAACATACCTCGAATGCTGATTTCTAATTTAACTAGTGATGTTTAACCTACAATCGGAGGTTCTTTCCAACTGTAACCTTTATGCTGAGAGAATAGGACTAATTTCAATACTTAATTCTGCAAATGACGATGACTTTCAATAATCATATCAACTATAATTCAACTTTGAATAATTCAGCCGAAAACCTATAATTTTATGAGAGTTCAGAAGGGAGAAATGCTTACCTAATGCCCATGGCAGTTTAGGATTCAATTTAGAGAAATTCTGACAACTTTTACTCAGCGGAGTTCCGGTATGTCGAGCAAATTTTCAAGAAATAACTTCCTAGTAATGCTTCCCATAGTCCTAGAACTTGTTATCCGAAGTTAATTTGCGATTGGACAGTGTTTGGTAGCGTAATCGGATAAAAAGTCAACGAAACTTACGTGTTCTTTCTATTCCCAGTCGTGGGTTTCTTTTTTGAATGATTTAAAATGGATGGGGCTTATATATACATACTTGGGTGGTGATGGGGGTGGCGCCACGCGCTGCCGAAAGAGCCAGCCACCTTGCCGCGTTGCGCCTCCCAAAGCACCAGTGGGCCCGGTGCGCCGTGCTGCCCGGCGCACTACTAACTGGAGCGTCGCGCTGTCCCCTCGCGGCCTAGCCTCGCCCGACTATGCTTCCGAGGCTCTTACCACAGACATCAAGCTCTCCTTACTCATTACAAATTCATGCGTACGCCTATTAACCATTATTTTATGGGGTGTAACATCCTCCCCCTTAGGAACATTCGTCCTCGAATATTATCTTCAGGCTTAACGGAGTTAACTCTTTCAACCCACACTTATAAAAATTTCAGTGGAGTCTCCTCTATAATATGGACTATTCAAAAACCTGAAACATAGAAAAGTCCAACATAGGCGTCTCACAGGATGCTATAAACAACTATTTCACCACAAAGAGGTAGCCAACTAAACAGTACTGATAACATAAGTAGTAAAATAAAAACTGAAAAATAACATCATCTTAACTGCATAATCTGAATCAATCCTGGAACAAGTGAGGATATCTAGACCTCATGTCATCCTCAGCTTCCCAGGTCATCTCTTCTTTATTCCTGTTTCTATATAGTACTTTAACAGATGCTACATCTTTAGTTCTTAACCTACGAACTTGTTAATCTAGTACGACAACTGGAACCTCTTCATAGGCTAGCTCCTCAGTAACTTGAACGTCCTCAACTGGCATAACTCGGGTGAGGTCCCCTATGCACTTCCACAACATTGGCACGTGAAAGATTAGATGGACAGATTCTAGCTTTGGAGGAAATTCCAGTTCATATGCCACTCGGCCTATCCTCCGGAGGATCCGATATAGGCCAATAAACCTAAGGCTAAGCTTTCCCTTCTTACCAAACCTCATCATGCCCTTCATTGGCGAAACTTTGAGAAATACCCAATCATTAACCTCAAATTCTAAGTCTCTACGTCGTACATCAGAATAGGACTTGTGGAGACTCTGAGCTGTTAACAAGCGCTCTATGATGAGTTTTACTTTCTCTTTTGACTGATGAATCATATCAGGTCCAACTAATTCTGAATCCCCTACCTCGAACCACCCGATAGGGGACCTGCATTTTCGCCCATACAAGGCCTCATAAGGTGCCATCTGAATTGCAGAGTGATAATTGTTATTGTATGCAAATTCGATAAGTGGTAAATGCTTGTCCCAACTTCCTCTGAAATCTAGCACACATGCCCATAACATATCTTCGAGCGTTTGAATTGTCCGTTTTTCCTGACTATCCATCTGAGGATGGAATGTTGTACTCAGATTAACCTGTGTCCCCAATCCTTTCTGAAAAGACTGCCAGAATCTAGCTGTAAATTGCGCCCCTCTATCAGAAATAATAGAGGCGGGGACACCATGTAGTCGGACTATCTCTTTAATATACAACTCAGCATAGTCTTCGACGGAGAAGGTAGTCCTGACTAGTAAGAAATGATCTGACTTCGTTAATCTATCGACAATGACCTAAATAGGATCGAATCTACGCCTAGTACGAGGTAATCCTATCACAAAGTCCATGCTGATCGCTTCCCATTTCCACATAGGCACTTCTATTTCCTGCGTTAATCCGCTGAGTTTTTTTATGTTCGGCCTTTACCTGATGACAGTTAGGACATTGTGCTACAAATTCCGCTACACCATTTTCATTCCCGGCCACCAGTATATTTCCTTTTATGCCATGATATATCTTTGTCGAACCTGGATGAAGAGAGTAACGAGAATAATGTGCCTTTTTCATGATCTGTTGGTGGAGTCCTGCCACATCTGGAACACAGAGGTGACCCCTAAACCTCAAGACCTCGTCTTCTATCAATTCAAAGGTCGTTAATTCACCTTGCTAAACCTTACCTCTAAGCTGTACCAGGTTGGGATCCTCATACTGCTGCTCTTTTACCTCCAGAACCATGGATGATACTGCGGTATTCTAAATCACAGCTCCATTATCCTCTCAGTCTATTATTAGGACGGCTAAGCTGGCTAACTGGTACAGTTCTCAAGCCATTTCCCGTTGTTCTGGCCTCAAGTATGCTAAGCTTCCCACAGATCAGCGGGCTGAGTACATCTGCCACAATATTGGTCTTCCTTGGGTGATACAAAATGTTTACGTCGTAGTCCTTTAGTAATTCTAGCCAACGACACTGCCGCAAATTCAATTCTTTCTGCGTGAAAATGTACTGGAGGCTCTATGATCAGTAAAAATATCCACGTGCACCCCATAGAGGTAATGCCTCCATATTTTCAAGGCATGAACCACTACAGCTAACTCCAGATCGTGGGTGGGATAGTTCTTTTCGTGCTTCCGGAGTTGCCTTGAAGCATAAGCAATTACCTTACTTTTCTGTATCAGGACGCATCCTAACCCAACGCCTGAAGAGTCACAATATACAGCATAACCCTTTGAACCTTCTGGAAAAGCTAACACTTGTGCCGACGTCGACCTGTTCTTCAATTCCTAGAAACTCCGCTCGCAGGCCTCGATCCAATGAAATTTGGCTGTTTTTGAGTCAATTTAGTCAAGGGTGCTGACAAGGTAGAAAATCCTTTTACAAATCACCTGTAATACCCGGCTAATCCCAGGAAACTGCGAACTTCCATTGGAGTTATAGGTCTAGGCCATGTATTTACCGCCTCAATTTTCTGCGGATCAACCTAAACACCAACCTCTGATACAATATGGCCCAGGAAAGCTACAGAATTCAGCCAGAAATCACATTTAGAAAATTTTAAATACAACTGGCGATCTTTGAGAATCTGAAGTACCGTTTGCAAATGATTTATGTGTTTGCTTCCGAATGGGAGTACACCAGGATGTCATCAATGAATACTATCACAAACAGATCTAAATATGGCCTGAAGATGTTGTTCATCATATCCATGAACACTACCGGGGCATTTTTCAACCCGACAGACGTGACTAGGAATTCAAAATGACCATACCTAGTCCTGAAAGTTGTCTTCGGGATATCTTTCTCTTGAACCTGTACCTGGTGATATACCGATCTTAAGTCGATCTTGGAAAAATATTTCACCCCTTACAACTGATCAAACAAGTCATCTATCCTAGGGAGTGGGTATTTATTCTTAACAGTAACCTTGTTCAACTTCCGATAATCTATGCACATGCGGAGGGAGCCATCTTTCTTTCTTACAAACAAAACCGGCGCACCCTACGGTGACATACTCGGCCTGATAAAGCCCTTATCTAACAGATCTTTAAACTATTCCTTCAGTTCTCTCAATTCAGCAGGAGCTATTCGATATAGAGGAACGGACATAGGCTGAGTACTTGGTAGCAAGTCGATAGAAAAATTGATTTCTCGTTCTGGGGGAATACCAGAAAGTTCGTCTAAAAACACGTTTGGAAACTCATTAACCACTGGAATAGACTAAAGAGTTAGGGATTCTTGCATATTCTGAACCCTAACAATATGATATATGCAACCCTTTGCTCTCAACTTTTTTGCCCGAAGATAGGATATGAACCTACTTTTTGGCGTAGCTGCACTGCCCTTCCACTCTCCCACTACCTCCCCTGGAAAGTGGAATTGGACTATCTTAGTCCAACACTCTACATTGGTGTAACATGGCGCTAGCCAGTCCATACCCATAATTGCATCAAAATTGATCATTTCCAGCTCTATTAAATATGCTAAAGTCTGACAACCGACGACCTCTACTGTACAACCTCGGCAGATCCTTTTAGCTATAATAGAATCACCGATGGGTGTAGACACCAAAAAGGGTTGCTGAAGAAATTCTAGCGTTATATTGAACTTCCGGGCCACTAATGGGGTAACATATGACAAGGCGGAACCTGGGTCTATCAAAACATAAACTGCGTGAGAGCAGATGTCCAACATAATAGTCACAACATCTGGCGATGACTCTGACTCCTGTCACCCCTGTAAAGCATATGTGTGATCCGGACCACTACCTGAACTAGATGCCCCTGACCTGCCTCGACCTCTGCCTACTTGAGCTGAGGGCCTGCACCCTAATGAAGGTGTTGGGGCATGTGACCCTGCTGAGGATCTGTCCTATCGGTACCGATCACCCTGACCTATAGTTGGGCAATCCCTCATCATGTGACCCTCTTGTCCATGGGTGTAACAAGAAGTAGAACCATACCTGCACACTCCAAAATGACGTCGACTGCAAATAGCACAACGTGGAACAGTGGGCTTGCTCGGATCTGACCCCCTATGCTGCTGAGAACCTGATGGCCGTGAGCTCTCATCGGGTCCTGACTGCCCTCGGCAGTCAGATTTACCACCCTGCTGCTGTTGTGGAGGTGGGGGTCTGGGTGGCCTGCCTGATATTCATGGCCTAGGTCCGCCCTGAAATTCTGCCTGCATGTCACTGGGTTTGACCCTACGACGCTGCTGTTCTTGATTTTTCCTTTCTATCTCCCGCTATCACAGCCTGATCCCCTCAATATTCTGAGCGAAATCCTGAATGCGGGCAATGTCCATGTCCTCCCGCAGAGTAGATGTGACACAAGTTTCCACGTACTCTGAAAGCAGCCCCATAATAAATCGATGTACTCTGGATGGCATACTGTCTACAAAAGCTGGCACATATTCCCGAACACTCATCGAGCCCTACTCTAGGTGCAAAAATTGATCCAACCCGGCCTGTCAGATTTTTCGCAGGAAATAGTGATCTAGAAAGGCCTTTGAGAAATTGGACCAAGTTGGAGCGGGAACATCTCTGCCTCGGGACCTCTCCCAACTCTCATACCATAACACTACTATGTCCCACAATCGGAACACCGCTAACTCAACCGACTCCACGGACGTAGCATGCATTACCCTAAAAATCCGTTGTAACTGAATCAAGAAGTCTTGAGGGTCCTCTTCCCAGTCCGTCCCTGTGAATTATGGGGGACTCAGGGCAAGGAACTCTCGGATCCTTGAACTCCCAGGTCCTCCTGAAGATTCAGCAACCACTGGTCCTATAGGCTGATGCTGAGCGGCTATCATCTGGGCTAACATATAGCCGACGCTCCTAACCTCCTGATCGGATGTTATAGGTATAGGAACTGTTGAAGATGGTGTTGACATGCCCGCTGCCCTAGAGGGCTCCTGGCGTGGCGAAGACTGCTGGGAAGACTAGGATGAAGTCTCCCTATTGCCCTCAGATCGGACTGGGGCACCCTGCTAGTGCCCTCTCCTTCTGCAGCATCTACTTTTCGGTCGGTCGTAGTCTGTCGCGTGTCCAACATTTCTCTGTAGATAAGTAGAATAAGGTAAGCTTAAGGACTCAATCCTATACAACATAGCTCTACATCATGATTGATAAGAAGGAAAGGTAACCGCGTTATTATGCACTGTAGCCTCCTGCCTATGGAATGTGGTGCACAACACACCCATAGACAAGACTCTACTAGAAACAGCTTGTAGACTCTCTAGGATACAACCTTTTTTGATACCAAGTTTTTCATGCCCCACCTTGGAAGGCATGACTGACACCTAGTGCCAAACTGGGATCTGAACTGACCTGACTAGGCTTATGCACTTCTGGTGCATACCTGCTCCTTAAATCAATAAAACGATGAGCTATATCTCGGCTATAAACACAGCCTCCGACGGATAAGGCTGCATATGCCCTGTAAAAAGAAAATAGCAAACCAACAACAAGCAGTAAAAAGGGATCCTATGTGGGCCGACAAGACCATCATGTTGTCTAGTTATATCATAATGAAAACAGGTAAAATGAACTATACTATAACTGACAAGGCTGCTAACTAATAGCTAAACTAGACCCCACACGATCGTCACTCAAAAGAAAACACACATAGGCCCCATCTGGTCACAACAAAACTAATAACTGAGAATCTGTAGCCTGCAAGCCTCTAAGAGTGGAATAATGGTCGGGACAAGGCCCTACCTACCCATAAACTATACAACAAAAGAACAAACCTTCTAACTAACAACTCCGGGGCAAAAAGAGCTGATTAGACTGCTGACTCGGCTGATGACTAAGGAGGTCCTGAACTTCGTCTAACCATACCTGCAGGCAAGTAATGCAGCATCCCAAAGATGGGAATCAGTACAATATGTACTGAATATGTAAGACAGTAAATGAAAATGACTGAATGATACTGATAGTGAAACAAAAAATAATTCAATAGGAGGGATAGAGAGGTAACTTGAATAGCCTTACAACCTACTGTATAACTAACAATAGGTAATGCAAACAAGAATCTTACCTGGCCCCAATAAGTTCGGAAGGTACAACCAGCACAGAATAACCCGCATAGGGCCCCCATAAGTCCTGGCGAGTTCACTTTTATTTATATACCCCTAACTAGGTCAAAATAAATCAACATGTAACTATAGCCAACCTGCCAGTCCCCTGGGTCTGCAACTGAGCCCGCTCGGCCCCTGTAGCTGTGTCTGAGTCCGGTGGACTCGTATAACTGCACCCTAAGCACCAGGCTCGACGAGGGTTAGTGATGCCGATACGGCATAAAAATAATAGTTCATCCATGGAATGGACTGTAATATGGCGCTTAGGCCTTTGCATAGTTCCTTGAGACAACATCTAACTCCTTGGAGCGATCTATATAGCCCCGTAGGCAATGACACAACTAGTAATCCTGGGGTTGGTCACGGAAGGCTATATAGGTTAGGGTCAATCCCAATCTAAATATAAAATGCTAATCTCAGACTAATAATAGCAGCTAAACACAATAATCATGCTTCTGCATTCTTACGAGAGTTTAGGTCGTATTACAACATGACAGGAATAACTTGCCGAAGGAATTTTTCTTAACATACCTCGAATACTGATTTCTAATTTAATTGGCGAGGCTTAACCTGCAATCGGCAGTTCTTTCCAACTGTAACCTTTATGCTGAGAGAATAGGACTAATTTCAATACTAAAATCGACAAATAACAATGACTTTCAATAATCATATCAACTATAATTCAACTTCAAATAATTTGGCCGAAAACCTATAATTTCCTGAGAGTTTAGAAGGGAGAAACGCTTACCTAATGCCCATGCCCATTTAGGATTCAATTTAGAGCAATTCCGACAACGTTTACTCGATGGAGTTTCGATATGCCGGAGCGAATTTTTGAGAAATAACTCCATAGTAATGAAACTCTTAGGCCTAGAACTCATTACCCAAAGTGAATTTGCGATTGGACGGTGTTTGATAGAATAATCGGACGAAAAATCAATGACACTTGCATGTTTCATTCTTTTCCCAGCCATGGGTTTCTTTTGTGAATGATTTAAAATGAAGAAGGGGGCTTATATATACATACTTGGGCGGTGGAAGGGGGTGGCGCCCCGCTCTTCCTAAAGCGCCAGCCTCCCTAACGTGTCGCGCCTCCTAAAGTGCCAGTGGATCTGGCGCGCCACGCTGCCTGGCGCACTACCGGCTGGCGCGTCGCGCTGGCCCCTCACGGCCTAGCCTCGCCCGATCCTGCTTCCGAGGCTCTTCTCACTTGCGTCAAGCTCTCCTTACTCGTCATAAATCCACGCATACGACTACTAACCTTTAATATTTTACGGGGTGTAACACTAATAAAATTATTGAGAGGAACCATGAATTATGGCATCCTATATAGTGGATTTCTCCTACATTAGAAGGGTATTGTGATGCAAACTGGATCTCTGATTCAGATGAGATAAAATTCACTAGTGTCTATGTGTTCACCTTTGATGGGGGTACAACATCGTGAAAATCAGCTAAGCAAATGATCATCCCAAGATCGTCTATGGAGTCTGAATTTGTAGCTTTGGAGTTAGCTGGTTTTGAAGATGATTGACTAAGAAATTTCTCAGCTAGTATTCCTTTGATAAAAGATGTGTTGCCTCTCGTGTATATGCATTGTGATTGTCAAGCTACAATTACTATTCCAGAGAATTGTCACGCCCCGCCTTGGGGGGTATGACTGGCACCTGGTGCCCTAGAGGGATCTGGACTACTAACTGGTGGGCTGAGGCACATCTGGTGCCTGGCTAGCTCTATCTCAGGTTCCTGGAAACAAAGGGCTATATAACGGCTGTAAACACAGCC
>JACEIK010005177.1:79204-104630 GCA_018107945.1 Datura stramonium | reverse complement strand
ATATCATACACCACACTAAGTTTTATTCTCATAAGCAATGGTTCAACTATTTATTGGAGACATTCAACGTCAAAAGATTAGATATAAACCAATATTATCAAGATGAATTGTCTTGATTAAACAATATGAAAAATATGTTCTTAACTCAATTTATATTGAGAAAGCAACTTTGCAAATATTAAACTACATACTAACAATAAATGCACATGTGACCATCTTATAAATGCATATATTTAAGACATCACATGGCAAGTGAATGGACCCATATTCACTACACATTTAGAAATTTAGATGATTCAGTCTCAACATTAGCTGGTACAATAAACTTATCATGAGAACAAGCAACACGAAAGATTTCTTAAAGAATCTTCTGGTTCTTAATATATTTTGAATACTCAATCAGCACATCATATCAGGATTATCAAAATGGTCATGTCAATTGACAAAATTATCTGTACTAAAACTTTAAATTTATCATGATATGTGTTATTTATTTTAGTAAACTTCAGGTTTACTATGTCATAAATTTCACATCAATGAAATTATGATTTATTGTAGCATGTAATTTCATCATGCTTATATTTATAGTATGAATCAGGTAATCTTTTATGCACATATTTCTTATCTATAGTAATTTGAAGGTATTTAATCTTCCAATCCTTTGTAGTTTTAACCATTTTATTAGTAAATTTTAGATTTACTAGAACCTGTATTTTGATCATAATAGCTTTGTATATTACATATAAAATGAATGACATAATAATAAATAAACTCTTCAGGAGTTTTCTATTTATTTTCTATAATAAGATATTATTTGAACATTAATGGTGTCATGATTCTTATAAACAAACAATTAGGCTCTTCTGGAGATCTTGTGATACAAGAAAAGTAAGATAAAGGAAGCTAGACACAAATTGGAAGTAATGGCAATTCTTGTTAAAGAACAAAGACCTCAAATTAACAATCCAATAGCACCTAACCTATGAGGAAAAACTCAAGGGAATTGAATACCCAAGAAACCCTTCCCAGAAAGTGCTTAAGACTAGAATCGGAAATTTGAAATGAGAAGCAGTAGGAAATCTGAGATTTGACTCAGAATGACTCGTGGTATGAATCGTTGGAAAGTGTAATGGCCCTTAGAAACCACCCGTGGTCAGATTCTGTAGTAGGAGGCTTAGTGGTATCGGGCTTAGGGACAACCTGTTTGGTGATGTAACAGGTCATGGGTTGAATTCGTTGTTCGTCCCTATGGTGCCAGAGTGGGATGTAGTGTTGTCTCACCTTGTGCTTCTTGGCCTAGCTTTTGGCGGAATAACCACAGTCATACGAGTCATGCTATGACTCATTGTAAGGAACAACAGGTCGTGGTAAGTGCTCATGAGGAGGTGCAGTGAAAATTATCCCAGAGGCAACAGATGGGTCCAACGACCCGTGGTTGGGAGGTACGATCCGTTGGTTGACTCATGGAGGGAGTTTTAGAAATTTTAATGTGGATTCAGTGGTGAAGACAACAGGAAACAATGGGTCGTTGTGTCGAGTAACAACTTGTTCTGCTGAGTCATTTTCACAGGACTAGAGAACTAAAGAAATGCTGGAAGAGAAGTAACGGATAGGTACCACGAGTCGCGGTATCAAAGGACGACTCGTGGTATTGGTTGTGGTTACTAGCAGTGTTAAATTTCAAGATTTTTTATTAAGGGTATTTTTGTAATTTATAAGCTCTAAGGTCCTAAACTACATCATTTTAAGCTCAGCTAGAAGGGTTTTAAGAGTGCTAAACCTATCCTAAGCCTTACCATTTCATGCATGCAAGTTTAGAGTTCTTCCTTGGAGATCAAGCTTGAGAAATTATCCAATTTTCTCCAATTCCCTTTGGGCTTTCAAAGAGGAGTACAAATCAGATTTACCCAGGTATGTAGGGCTATGAATGAGAATTCCTCTTACTTTCATGCTCAAAATTCTTCTCAATTTCATAAATTTAAATTCTATACTCAAGTTCATGATCTTATGGGGTTTATTCCAAATTTTGTGAAATTCTCTATGATCTATCTATGGGTAAATTCCTTTTAGGAATCAAGTCATGTTTTAAGATCTATGGGCAGATTTTATATCTATTTTGGTTATTAATTCATAGTTTCAACTCTTAATTAAATTATGTCCAATTATATAATTTTCATGAAAAGTCAAGTTATGATTCCACTATGATCTTGATTTTACCTAAGCTCAAAATTATAATTTATGATTTATGATTTATGATTTATGATTTATGATTTATGATTTATGATTTATGATATGATTTCTCTCAAGTACTCTTTATGGATTTATGATATCAAGTATATATATTTTCACAAGTATGCATGGTCTTCATGATTTATGAATTTATGACTCTTGGCTGACTCATGGGCCCTTATTTATGGAAAATCATGTATTTCAACTATGATCAAGTATGTTACAATTTTATTTGGCAATGAACTTCATGAATGATTCACAATTTTGATATGAGCCTCATTGCATGTTTTTAGAAGCAGTCTCTAGCATCGAGTAGACCCGGTGTTCAGGTAAATTCCATAGTCTTAGAACTATGTGTCATCGTAGGTATATACATATATTTTTGGATCCCCTATGATATAACATCATGCATGTCCCTTTCTTGGCAAACCTGGGACAGTCCTGTCCATTTGCGCGAAATAGTGGGGCATCATGTAAGCTCTATCATGATGGTGTCGGTTAAGACAAGTCCTCCCATTGTTCCTTATGATTTATACATGGTTATGTTTATGTTACTTTGGCTCAAGTTATGTTTTATAAAGTTTCTCTTATGACTATGATTTATGATTGAAGTTATGAATGGTTTGAAAACCTTGAGTTTTATGTTTACATTATGATATTTACTTCATGATCATGTTCTCCTACTTTTATGAACTCTTATGTATTTTAACTGTCCATTTTACTTACCTTGCATACTTAGTACATTCCAAGTACTAAATGCATACTCTATGCTGTATTTTTTCATGATATAGGCTCAGACGCTCAAGTTTAGTCCCGCTGTTAGTCAAATCTTCAGAGTTAGCATTATCCAGCCTTGGTGAGTCCTCATCTTCTGAGAGATTTTTTATCATCTCATATCAATATATTTAGTTCCAGTTTGTTATTGAGTTAGTTGGGGTCTTATCCCATCAACTCATCGGGTTATAGAGGCTTATCAGACACAGCTTCAAAACAACGTTATGCAATCAAATGTTATTATATTCTCAGGCTTCTGCTATTTCACATGTTAGATTTCCACATTTATTATGTTGAGCTTTAGTTTTCATGTCCATGCCATGGGTTGACTTGGAGCCTCTCGGGGTTCTTTCTCTTGTGTCTCGATCCGAGCCTATGTTCGAGTCATGACAAACTTGGTATCAGAACATTAGGTTTTGAAGTGTCCTAGGGTGTCTGAAAGCCGTGTTAAGTATAGTCTTTTTCATGGGTGTGAAGCACACCACACTTATGACAAAGAGGCTACGAAACGTTTAGGAAACTTCCCTTCTTTCATGATCTATGTCATGCGATGAAATGTCTCCCTATCTTTCTAACTCATGCTATACGCGTTTGCAGAATCATTCCTCCACGCCAAGCTATAGGAAGGAGAAACAATAATGGGAATGGCCATGAGAATGGCAACAGAGATGGGCAACAGCAAGCCCCACCAGCCCTTGATGATCATGTGCCCGAGAAGGTTTCCCATGCATAGTTTAGGGCGGCCATCCAGATGTTGGCACAGGCATTGACCGCCAGGTCAATCAGTAGGCGGTAGCACATGTTCCTCAGAATGGGAATGCGGCGGCAGAGAGAGTCAGGGACTTTCTCAGGATGAACCCTATGGAGTTTCTCAGATCGAAGGTGGGTGAGGATCTGCATGAGTTTATTGATGATCACCTAGATCATGAGGGTGACGGGGGAGGAGTGTGCAGACCTAGCTTCTGTCACGACTCGAACGTAGACCCAAATCGTAACATGGCATAAGGAACCCCGAGAGGCCCCAAGCCGACCCATGGCATAAGAATACATCTAACTTCATTCATTATAAGTAGAAGACTGAACATAAGTCATAGTGGAAACATAAACATAACATGGAATATCAAAACCAACCGGATCACTTATACATACATAAGCTGAATTCTATCCCGTCTGAAAGCCTCTACTACAATGATGGGTTGGTGGGACAACACCCCCAACTAACCCGAACAAGTATTGAAACATAAAGTAACAAAATGTCTGTCAAATAGCCCTCGAAACATAAGGACTCACCAATATGCTGAAGACAAACTCTGAGATGAGCTATTAATAAGGGTGAGCCTGAGAGTCGGGTCTTGTATCATGAAATGATACAACATAGAAGTATTCGGTCAGTATGTGGTATATACCGAGTATGCAAGGTAAGTAAAACGGACATTTAAAATGTGCAAAAGATCATAATACATCATAAGAGTAGGACATCATGCTCATATCATAGATATTGTAAACATAACATAATATAAGGCTAAAGAATTTCGAAGCATTCTCAATACATTCATAATCATAACCATGAGAGAAAACAATATTGAACATAACTTGAGCCAATATACATAATCATAGACATGCATAAATCATGAGGAACAGTGGGAGATTCTTTTAACCGAGATACCCCATATGAGCACACATGAAGTCCGACTTGTAAACCTAGTCGGGAGGCCGTTCGTACCTTGCCAAGGGTAGAACCATGAAAATGTGATATCACCATGAAAGAGCCATTTGGGCCAAGGACAGTCAACAAGGGAGGTCCCAACATACCTACGATGGCATGTAGTTTATGAGATTCAGGGCATAACTTAGGCCCCGAACCTACTCGGTGTTCGATACTACTCCCAAAACATATATAGTGCTCATAGTATAACATGCATGAATTTCATAGGCTAGTTAAATCATGATAATCGTAAACATAATTGTACATACATGAACTAGCCATGACATAAGGCCTGTGAGTCAGCCAAAACATAATTCATGAATCACAAGGTTCATACATACTTGTAGATTATGCATATAGCTTGAAGTTTATCAAATCATGATGGGTAATTAAATAAATTCATATTTCAAATCGTAAATCATGTTGGGCTTGTAAATATTATCAATTGAAGTAAAGATCATAAATTTATTTATCATAGATCATGCTTGGGTAGGCTTAATTTAATAGAAACCGAAATCAACAATTATATAATCAAAATAATTATAAAATCTGATCCAAATTCATAAAATATAATGTAAATTACACTTTAGAATCACCCAATTTTAAATCATTAGATTTTCAAAAAACTTGGATTAAAACCCTAATAGATTTGTGGTAGATTTTCAGAAATTACTAAAGGAAGGGCATGGGTGTGAAGGAAAACACCCATTCATAACCCTACATACCTGGGTAAGATGAAAATCTAAAGTCCTTGAATGCCCAAGAAGGAATTGATAGGGAAAAGCTTGAAGAATAGTTTGATCTCTCACTTGATTTGCATGCATGGTAATGATCTATGCAATAGGGACTTATCTATTCTGAAATGCTCAGAATAATACATGAAACGACATAGTTTAGGGACTTATAGCATAAAAATGTCAAAAATTCCCTTAATGAAATTTCCTTGAAAAACTGTCCAGGTTGATCCAATGGGTCATACCAACGAGTCGTTGAAAGCTATGACAACTCGTGGTATGGCTCGTCATATGAACTTCTTAGGCCTTGCTTCCGGAAGTCAAACCACGGCTAGACAGGGCAACTCATCCTTTGGTCTAATGGGTCGTTGAGTCGATCATTGCTTGCCCATTTGAAATTTCTGAACTCCATCACAATGGATCTCACCACGACTCGTTGTTCACTCCAATGGGTTGTTGTATCCGTGTATTATGTCCACTGGAAATTTGACCATGCAGACAAAACTACTGACAATGAGTCGTTATATCTCACGACGGGTAATTGGGTGACCCATTATCTCCCCACATGCTAAGGTCCACCCTTCACCATGACTACAAACAAAGACTCATTGTTTCCTACAACGAGTCGCTACATAGGTCATTGCTTCCACTACCACCCAGGACTCCTTAAACCACGACTGGTAACAACGGCTCATGGTTTCCAACCACGAGTCATTACACCTCTCGTTCCGTGATATTTTTTCAAATTTTAGCAGTTTTCAATTTTTAACTCCAGGGTCTACTCTTAGGTGCTTCTGGGGTATTACAGCCTCGTATCAGTTGAAAGGGGTTGCACATATCTGGTTCAGACAGTGGAAGGATAGCAGAGTTGTTAGAGCGGGTCCCATTGGTTGGGATGAGTTTCTTACCGCATTCTTGGATCGGTTCTTAATCCGGGAGATAAGAGAAATCAAGGCAGCAGAGTTCATGAACCTGAGGCAGAATAATATCATAGTCCAAGAGTATGCTTTGTTGTTATACCCCGAGAATTCAAGAATCAGACCCAAAAGTTGAAACAGAGAAAAATTGGAAAATGGCCCTGCAGTTGCCGAACGAGTCATTGGACAACTCGTTAGGAGATCCCACGAGTCTTCAAGTGACTCGTGGGAAGGCCTAGTGTGAAAAAGGACTTAAGGTCCCCATGGGTGAAGTAACGACTCATGGTCAGCCACCATGAGTCGTCATGTAGATCGTGGGTAGGAGTTAAGGTATCTATGAGATGCTTTGTCCAGTGTATTTAACGGAGAGAGGCCATGAATCGTTATGTTAGGCGAAGAGTCGTTGTGTGAATCGTTGGGAGGGACTTTAATAAAATGAGTTGAAGGAGGTAGTGTACTTGACAAGTGGTGGCCAAGACTTGGGGTCACCGGTAACAAGTCGTGATGTCGTCCGTTAGGACCCTCAGTGACCAGTTCAGACGGTGTACTTGACGGGCAAGGTGATGGATCGTGTGGGCTGACAATGAGTCGTCAGGTCCCCCATTGGGACCCCTGACAGTTATTTTCTGCGAATTCGTAAGGGCCTTTACTTAAATTTCTTAGGTCCTAAGGCCTAAACTATGACATTTTGGGATATGAATAGGGAAATTTAAAGGGGTTAAGTTCAAATTTCACTTCATTCTTTCATGCATGCAAGATAGAGGAAGATAGGGAATGAATCAAGCATTGAATTCATCAAGCCCATTGCAATTTCTTCTTGGGTCATCAAGTGAGGTTTAGAATTAACAATCCCAGGTATGTAAGGCTATCAATGGGTGATTTCTTCCACACCCATGCCCCTCCTCTACGATTCTACTTAAATTTTATTAAGAACTCATGGGGTTTTGTGATTTATTTATATAAAATCTAATGATTTAATCATGGGATTTGTGATTTTGAAAACTTATTATAATCTATGGATTTTGATTAGCTTTTGTGATTTAAATTGATTTTAATATCATTGAATTATATTCCTATGTATTTAAGCTTAATTTTGCATGCCCCATGATGAACCGATTTATGATCTATTTCTCCATTGATGATTATTACAATCCCAAAATGAATTATGTTTTAAATCATGAATTTATCATGTTACCCATTATGATTTTATGAAATTCAAGTCATATACATAATCTACAAGTATGTATGAATCTTATAAATCATGAATTATGTTTTTGGCCGACTCACGGGCCTCAAGTCATGGCTAGTTCACGTATGTTCAAGCATGTTTATAATTATCATAATTTAACTAGCCCATGAACTCATGTATGTATTATTATAATCACTATATATTTTTTGGGAGTAGTTCCAATACCGAGTAGGTTCAGGGTTCACGTTTATGTCCCGGATCTCATGAACTACGTGACACTGTAGGTATATTAGGACCCTTTTCCTGTTTGTCCCTGGCCTAAATGGCCCTTTTCATGGTGATATCACACTTTCATGGTTCCTAGCCCTGGTAAGGTACGAACACCCTCCCGACTAGGGTTATAAGTCGGACTTCATGTGTGCTTATGTGAGGTATGTCGGTTAAGAGAATCTCCCACTGTAACTCATGGTTTATGCACATTATGATTATGTATGTTGATTCAAGTTATGTTAAGTAAATCTTTTCTATTATGATTGTAATTATATTATATTATGAATGTTTTGAAAACCTTGAGTCGTATGATATGTTATGGGGATTTACGATATGAGCATGATGTCCTATTCTTATAATCATTTATGAACTTTAATTATGTTTTAACTGTGTGTTTTACTTACCTTTCATACTCGATACATTCCACGTACTGACTGCATACTTTCTATGCTATATCATTTTATGATACAGGTCCCCATACTCAGGCTCGTCTTCACCCGTAGATAGTTCGACCTCGATGTCAGCGCACTTGGTGAGTACCCATGTTCTGAGGACTACATGTTCATGCTCTTTGTTATTCCTTTTAGTTTTCGGATGATGGATTAGTTAGGGAGTTGTCCCATCAATGCGCCCTTCATTTTTAGAGGCTTGTCAGACTATTAGATGAATTATGTCGTATTGTATAAGTCTAGTATTGTTTTTATTCCTTTGTGCTATGTTATGATTAGGCATTTATGTTAAGTCTTCCGCTCATGTGATTGATTTAGATGCATGCGCATGCCAAGGGTAAACTTGGGGTCTCTCGGGGCTCCTTCTAGTGTCTACGATCCAGGTGTATGTTTGGGTTGTGACAAACTTGGTATCAGATCCATAGGTTTATGTGTCCTACGGAGTCTAAAAGACGCATTAAGTAGAGTCTTTTTCATGGGTGTGAAGTGCGTCACACTTATGACTAAGAGGATACTAGACGTTTAGGAAATGTCCCCTTCATTCATGATCTATGTCGTGTGATAAACGTCCTTTACTCTTCTAATTCGTGTTATTCCACATTTGCAGAATCATGCCTCCACGATGAGTGAATGAAAAAAGGAACAGAAATGGTGATGATCATGATGGTGCCCATGATGGTGTGCATCAGCCAGCTTCACCCGTTCATGAGGAGCATACACTAGAGCTAGCCGCCCACACTGAGTTTAGGACAGTGATTCAGATGTTGGCACAGGCCATGACGGCTCAATTCTAGAATCAGACTATGGCACATTATCCTCAAAATGGGAATGCGGCAGCTGCTAGGGTGAGGGACTTTTTGAGGATGATCCCTCCGGAGTTTACGGGGTCGAAGGTAGACAATGACCCACACGACTTTATTGAGGAGATATTGAAGATCACCCAGGTTATGGGGGTGAAAAATGGAGAATGTGTTAATTTGACCTCCTACCAACTTAAGGGGGTAGAACATATATGGTACAAGAAATGCAGGGATGTTAGGGCGGCAGGTGCAGGCCCGATAGGTTGGGATAAGTTTCACACCGCGTTCATGGATCGATTCTTCCCTCGGGAGTTGTGGGAGATTAATGCAGCTGAGTTTGTTAATCTAAAGCAGGGTAACATGACTGTCCAGGAGTATGCCTTGGAGTTCACTCGGTTATCTAAATATGCTCCGGAGTTAGTAGCGAATCAGCAGGCTCGGGTGAGCTATTTTGTGCACGGGGTAGCAGATTACCTGGACAAGGATTTTCAGATTGCTATGCTTCACCGGGACATTGATTTCCCCATATTGTGTTTCACGCGCAGCAGATGGAGACGGTCTATAAGAGGCATAGAGAGGCCAAGGGGGCCAATACTGACAGCTACAGGGTTTCTCAGGCCAGGTCAGGAGGTGGATCATGTCAGCAATCCCAGCACAGGTCCATTGCACCAGCTCCATCATCAGCTACCACACCATCCAGGTTCAGGGGTGACCATAGGAGTAGGGCTACAGGCTCGAGGGATCATGGTCACATGCAAGTGGAGCGCACCTTCCAGTTTGTGCAAAGTGCGGCAAGAACCATCCGGGGAGGTGCCTAGTCAACGCGGATGCTTGCTTTGGGTGTGGCAAACCAGGATATAGAATTAGAGATTGCCCTGCAGTAAGTTCTACCACTCTAGCAGCAGGACCCCCACAACAGGGTGCTTCCACTAGTGCAGTAGGTGGTCAGCGCCAAAATCGATTTTATGCCCTAGTGCCCCGGTAGGAGTAGGAGGCGTCGCCAGATGTGGTCACGGGTATGTTGCAAGTCTTTCATATTGGTGCTTATGCCTTGCTAGATCCAGGAGCTACTTTATCTTTTGTGACCTCTTATATTGCTAGTAGTTTTGGAGTTAGTCCTAAAATTCTGTCAGAACCGTTCTCGGTATCTACTCCGGCCGGTGAATCAGTGGTAGCTAGACAGGTATATAAGGGTTGCCCCATCACAGTGTTGCATAAGGTTACCTTCACAGACTTAGTGGAGTTGGACATGATTGACTTTGATATCATCTTGGGTATGGATTGGTTGTTTTCATGTTATGCTTCAATTAATTATAGGACCCGTGCGGTGCAATTTTGATTTCCGGGTGAGTCAGTTTTGGAGTGGAAGGGTAATTCAGTTGTACCAGTCGGACAATTTATCTCATATCTGAAGACTAGAAAGATGATCTCTAAGGGTTGCATGTGGGTCGAGACCCCGAGTATTCAGTCAGTTCCATTGGTGTGTGAATATCCGGAAGTGTTCCCTGATGATTTGCCAGGTGTTCCTCGGAGAGGAAATTGACTTCGGTATTGATCTGTACCGATACGCAACCTATTTCCATTCCTCCTTATACAGGATGCCTCTAGCCGAGCTAAAAAGAATTAAAAAGAACAGTTGAAGGACTTGTTGGATAAGGGTTTCATTTAGACAGGCAAGTCTCTATGGGGTGCACCTGTTCTCTTCGTTTGAAAATAAGGATGGATCCCTTCGGGTGTGCATTGATTATCGGCTTTGACTTAATAAGGTTACCATCAAAAACAGGTACCCCTTGCCCAGGATTAATTATTTATTTGACCAGCTCCAGGGTGCCATGTGTTTCTCGAAGATAGATCTCAGGTCCGGATATCACCAGCTCAGAGTTCGGGAGTGTGATATTCCAAAGACAGCCTTGAGCACGGGTATGGCCACTATGAGTTTGTAGTTATGTCATTTGGAATAATAATGCTCCTACAGCTTTTTATGGATCTGATGAACAGGGTGTTCAAGCAATATCTGGACATGTTCATGATTGTGTTCATCGATGATATTCTTATATACTCCCGGAGCGAGGAGGAGCATGCCACTCACTTGAGATTAGTGATGCAAACCCTCAAGGATTGTCAACTGTAGGCAAAGTTTAGCAAGTGTGAATTTTGGCTAGACTTGGTGGCATTTCTGGGTCATGTGGTATCAAGGCAAGGCATAAAGGTAGATTCCCAAAAGATCGAGGTGGTGAAGAATTGGCCCAAGGCCGGTGAATCCTTCAAAATTTGGAGTTTCTTAGGCTTGGCAGGCCACTAACAAAGATTTGTTGAGGGTTTTCATCAATTGCAGCCACATTGACGAGGTTGACTCGGGAAAAGATATAGTTCCAATGGATAGAGGATTGTGAGAAAAGCTTCGAGAATTGAAGACACGACTCACTTTAGCACCAGCGTTGACTTTACCGGAGGTATATATGGCTTTGTTGTATATTGTGATGCTTCGAGGTCAGAATGGGATATTGACAATGGATGCAGCGAGGAAAGTGATAGCACTTATATACAACAGCTAGAGGTTTACGAAAAGAATTACCCGACTTATGACAGGTTGGCCGCGGTGGTGTTTGCCTTGAAGATAGAGACATTACTTGTATGGGGTCCACGTGATATATTCACGGGATGCAAGAGACTTGCAATATGTGTTTCATAAGGCCTAAATCTTTGACAAAGGGGTGGTTGGATTTACTAAAAGACTACGACATGAGTTTCCTCTACCACTAGGGCAAGGCTAATGTGGTTGTTGATGCACTTAGTAGGCTCTCTATGGAGAGTGTGTCCTACATGTATGAGGGAAAGAAAGAGTTGGTGAAAGATGTCCACCTACTTGCCAGGTTGGGAGATTGGAATTGATCGACCCGACCGACGGCGGCGTTGTTATTTGCAGAATGGGTCCAGAATCGTCCTTGGTGGTTGATGTAAATCCGGGAAAGATGGGGATCAATATTGAGGAAGCTAAAGGAAGCGATGAGTCAAAAAGTCGAAGGCTCCCAAGGGGAGATGGTGTTCTAAGATACCAGGGTTGGTTATGTGTTCCCGGCGTTGATAATTTGAGGGTTCGGATATTGCTTGAAGCACATGGTACCGATGTTCCATTCACCTAGGATCCATGAGGAATGTATCGGGACTTGTGAGAAATGTCTTTTGGTGGGATGGT
This sequence comes from Datura stramonium, assembly GCA_018107945.1. Classification (NCBI taxonomy): domain Eukaryota; kingdom Viridiplantae; phylum Streptophyta; class Magnoliopsida; order Solanales; family Solanaceae; genus Datura; species Datura stramonium. The sequence continues at coordinate 92,367 of JACEIK010005177.1, read as the reverse complement.
ATGAAGAAGGATATTATGGAGTTCGTAGCCGGTGTCCAAACTATCAGCAAGTGGAGGTCGAGCACCAAGGTCGGAATGTGCTAGGATATTAGCATTTCCACTTGGAAATGGGAAGAATATGCTCTCAGTTTTGTATTATAATTTACATCATGTTTCAGCATTTGATTGATGGGAAGTTTGGCGTGGATAGATTATTCAATTATACTTTCACTGTCAAAACTGCAGTTAACGTGGAATGGTGCTTGATTATATATTAGGGAGTTGGTTCGACTTCATGTAGTTCCCTTGTCTATTATTTCATACCGAGGTCCTTAGTTTACCTCCCGGTTACGCGAGTCCTTTCAAAGGGAGTTGGGACTCAAGTCCAAGCTCGGCCACCGACTTTTCATGCGCAGATTGATGAAGCCTCGAATGAGCGAACGAGACTCTTGAACATGCATGTGTTATGGATTTCAAAGGTAGCTGGGATGATCTTATTCTCTCTTGTCAGTTTTCCTATAATAACGATTATACGCTCCAGTGTCGAATTGCACCATTCCGAATCTACGGCACGACGAGATTGTGGATCGCCCATCAGATGGTTTTGAGGTTGGTGAGGCAGCCATGATGAGGTGATTCGGTTCATGAGGCCCATGATAAAGGTCCAGTTGATAAGGGACCAGTTGAAAACCGCTTCGAGTCGTCGAAATCGTTTGCGAATGTGAGGAGGAAGATTTGGAGTTTGATGTGGGCATGGGTATTTCTCAAAGTATCTCCCATGAAGGGAGTCATGCGGTTTGGAAAAAAAGGAAAACTTAGTCCCGATATGTTGGTCCCCTACCGGGTTATGAGGAAAAGTTGGTAAGGTGGCACATGAGTTGGGTTGCCTTGAATTATCTTAGTACATCCGGTGTTTCATGTGTCACTTTTGAAGAAATGCTTGGGAAATCCAACTCTAGTAGTTCCGGTGGACAGCATTGGGGTAAAAGGCAACCTCAGTTATGAAGAAAACCCCGTTGTGAAATCTTGGATTGTCAGGTTTGAAAGTTGAGAAACAAAAGTAGTTTTAGTTAAGGTCTTATGGAGAAATCAACATGTTGAGGGAGCTACGTGGGAAGCCGAAGCAAATATGATGGCCAAATACCCACATTTATTCCTTACCGCTTTCGGTTCGGCTTGAGGTATCAGTTTTGCCCTATGACTCTATCTAGTTTTCATGTTCAGCTCATGTGTACAAGTTTATTTTATGTGTATGAACGTGTATGTGAGGTACGAATTGATTCGATTATGTGGTTCTTTCGAGAAGGTAGTCATTTGTTAAAGTTTTGGTTAAAATGATCAGTCTTGGGGTGTGATAATTGCATGTTTTGTTTTCTTCTTGTTTCTAACATTCGAGGACGAATGTTCCCAAGAATGTTGTTATACCCCGGAATTCAAGGATCGGACTCGGAAGTTAAAAGAGAGAAAAACTATAAATGGCCCTACGGTTGCAAAATGAATCATTGGACGACTCGTGGGAAGGCATGGAGTGAAAAAGGACTTAAGGTCCTCACAGGTGAAGTAACGACTCTTGGTCAGCCACCATGAGTCGTCATGTCGATCGTGGGGAGGAAGTAAGGTATTTATGAGAAAGGTTTGGTCAGTGTACTTAACGGAAGGAAGCCCTGACTCGTCATGTTAGGCAACAAGTCATGGTGTGAGTCGTTGGGAGGATCTTTAATAAAATGAGTTAAAGGATGCAGTGTACTAGACGAGTGGTGGCCACGACTTCGTGGTCCATAGGTAACAAGTCGTGATGTCATCCGTTAGGACCCCTAGTAATCAGTTCAGGCGATGCCACTTGGCGGGCAAGGTGACGGATCGTGTGGGCTGGCGATGAGTTGTCAGGTCCCCGTTGGAACCCCTATGATTATTTTCTGCAGGTAGTAAGGGCTTTTACGTAAATTTCTAAGGTCCTAAGGCCTAAGCTACGATGTTTTGGGATATGAATAGGAAATTTAAAGGGGGTTAAGTTCAAATTTCTTTATTCTTTCATGCATGCAAGATAGAGAAAGATAGGGAGTGAATCAAGCATTTAATTCATCAAGCCCATTGCAATTTCTTCTTGGGTCATCAAGTGAGGTTTAGAATTAACAATTCAGGTATGTAATGCTATCAATAGTATTTCTTACACACCTATGCCCCTCCTCTATGATTCTACTTAAAATTTATTAAGAACTCATGGGGTTTTGTGATTTATATATATAAAATCTAATGATTTAATTATGGGATTTGTGATTTTGAAAACTTATAATTATCTCACAGTTTTTGATTAGCTTTTGTGATTTAAATTGATTTTAATATCATTTAATTAGATTCCTATGTATTTTAGCTTAATTTTGCATGCCCCATGATGAACCGATTTATGATCTATTTCTCCATTGATGATTATTACAAGCCCAACATGAATTATGTTTTAAATCATGAATTTATCGTGTTACCCATTATGATTTTACGAAATTCAAGACATATACATGATCTACAAGTATGTATGAATGTATGAATCATGAATTTTTGGCCAACTCACAGGCCTCAAGTCATGGCTAGTTCACGTATGTTCAAGCATGTTTACTATTATCATGATTTAACTAGCCCATGAACTCATATATGTATTATTATGAGCACTATATATGTTTTGAGGTAGTATCCAATACCGAGTAGGTTCCAGGGCTCACGTTTATGTCCCGGATCTCATGAACTACACCGTAGGTATGTTTGAGACCCCTTTCTGTTTGTCCCTGGTCTAAATGGCCCTTTTCATGGTGATATCACACTTTCATGGTTCCTAGCCTGGTAAAGATACGAACACCCTCCCGACTAAGGTTATAAGTCGGACTTCATGTGTGCTCATGTGAGGTATGTCGGTTAGAGAATCTCCACTGTACCTCATAGTTTATGCACATTATGATTATGTATATTGATTCAAGTTATGTTAAGTAAATCTTTTCTATTATGATTGTGATTATATTATATTATGAATATTTTGAAAACCTTGACCCGTATGATATGTTATGGGGATTTACGATATGAGCATGATGTCCTATTCTTATAATCATTATGAACTTTATTGTGTTTTAACTGTGTGTTTTACTTACCTTGCATACTCGGTACATTCCACATACTGACCACATACTTTCTATGCTATATCATTTTATGATACGAGTCCCAGTCTCGAGCTCATCCTCACCCGTACATAGTTCGGCCTCGATCTCGCGCACTTGGTGAGTCCTTATGTTTCGAGACTGATCTTGGAAGCATATTTATATGCCCAAGTGATACTCAAATGCGTCGTTTTTTCTTGTTTATCTAACGATGTTTGTACTTTCTCATGTAAATTGTAGTAAAATGTGAATTTATACTAACCAACATGATTAGCGTTGTTTTGCAGGAAAAATGTCATTTTATGAAGCTAAGATGCATGTTGGGAGGAATCAGCGGAAATGGACTCGGAAATGAGCAAGGAAATGAGTCAGGAAAGCAATGATTAAAGGGAGCTCCGCGATGGAGCCGTGTCTTGCCATCGCGGAGCATTACGCCGGATGATTAAATTGGCAAAATTTCAAAGGAGGTCCGCTTGCCTCCGTGGCACGTTGGACCTAATTACCTGGAACTTGAAATTCCAGTGAAGGTGCGCGTTCGTGCCGTGTCACGTTGGTCGAGCTCCGTGTTGCATGCGGTGCCACGTTGGACGACCAAATTCGAGAGCATCCGCGTTTGTGCCGTGTCACGGAGGCAGTGCTCCGCGTGCACTCCGTGACCGTTGCTTTTATTATTCCGGGGAAAATTCCCACCAGTATAGAACACTTAGGTTCATTTTAATTCTTCTGACTTGAGGTGGGAGCAAGAACGTGGGTTACAGGCAGTTGAGGGGACGAAAATCTTAGGGTTTCTCTATCTCTTTCTCCTTTCTTTCAATTGTTTGTATGATTTACACTCATTTGATGGTGTTTAATCCACAAATGAGTGGCTATTTCACTTCTTGCTGAGGTTAAGAACAATTGTCTTGAAATGTGATTGTTGATCATTTGGTTATTTTCATCTTTTCTTCCATGGTTGTTCTATTAATTCTTGTTCTTACTGCATTAATGTTTGTGTTAATGTATATCTAAAAAGTCGATTTCACTCGAGAGAGCACGAAATTGGAAAGTTGTGAGTAATAGGATATGATCTTTTCTTAGTTTGGGAAAATTGAGAATTGATTTACCTTCAGGATAAATATACACGAAAGTCGTATTAGTCAATCACGGAATCGGTTTTGTATGGCTAGAACATGAATTTCTTCTTATCACAGAAATGTAGGTGGAAGGTTCTTGATTCTTAAGTTGGGTTGAATACGAGAGTTTTAATCCATAGGCAATAATTCTGACTAGCAACCAGAGGAAAGATTAACTTAACTTGTTTGATAATTTATTTCTCTACATGTTCGTTTAGCCTCGGCTTGTGCTCACATTCATAGTTCGAGACTCCAAATTGTATATTCATTTTAGACTTAGTACAAATTAGGAAATAAAATATAAAAACTTTTCTTTACATTGTTGTCTGCATTTTTTTGTTGTCTGCATTTTTAGAGTTACAGTTTATTGACACTTGAGTGGATTTGCTATCGTAGTCCAGTCCCTGTGGGATCGATACTTGGCTTACTTGAGCCACTTACTACTTGTTTGACCACGTGCACTTGCATGTAGTCATCCAGACCACCGAACAAGGACTACATGTTCATGCTCTTTGTTATTCCTTTCAATTTTCAGTTTTCAGATATCCGAGGAGTATTCTTCCGTATTGTATAAGTATAGTATTGTTTTTCTTCCTTTGTGCTATGTTATGATTAGGCGTTTATGTTAAGTCTTCCGCTCATGTGATTGATTTAGATGCATGCTCATGCCATTGGTCGATTTGGGGTCTCCTTGGGCTCCTTGTCCCGTGTCTATGACCCGGGTGTATGTTTGGGTCGTGACATTTGCAGTTCACTCATTTGTCCAAATATGCACCAGAGTTGGTGGTTGATCAAAGAGCTAGGGTGAGCAGGTTTATGCACGGAGTAGCGGACTACCTGGGCAAAGATTACAAGACCTCTATGCTTCATTAGGACATTGACTTTCCTCGATTGATTTTGTACACCCAGCAAATTGAGGCGGTGCTTTTGAGAGAGAGAAGGAGAGTCTAAAAGGGCCAGGACCGATAATTATGGGTTCTCCCAGCAGAGATCGGGAGGTGGGCATCGTCAGCAGTCCCATCAGAGATCATTAGCTCTAGTGCCACCATCGGCCAGTGCTCCATCTAGACCGCAAGGTGACCAGAGGAGTAGAGTATCAGGCTTGAGGGGGCAGAGGAGCATGCAGGTAGAGCATACCTTTTCGGTCTGCGGGAAGTGTGGCAAGAATCACATAAAGGAGTGCTTGACTGGATCAGATATCTATTTTGGATATGGTAAACCCGAGCACAGGTGCCGGGTGTGTCCTTTGTCTTGGCAGGATGGTGGTAGAGGTCATGCTCAGGCAACCAGCATGCCCAGCTCAGCAGGATCCATCAACTAGTGCAGGTGGCGATCAGCACCAAAATAGGTTTTATGCCCTTGCATCTCATCAGGAGTAGGAGACTTAACCAAATGTGGTCATAAGTATGTTACGAGTATTCCACTTTGATGTATATGCATTGTTAGATCCAAGGGCTAATTTATCTTTTGTGACGCCCTATGTTGCTAGTAGTTTTGGAGTCTGTCGTGAAATCTTATTTGAACCCTTCTTAGTCTCTACTCCAGTTGGTGATCCAATTATAGCTCGGCGGGTATATAATTGCCCTATCACAGTCCTTCGGAAAGTCACCTCAACAGATTTAGTAGAGCTAGCCATGATAGATTTTGATGTTATCTTTGGCATGGATTGTCTACATGCATTTTATGCCTCAGTAAATTGTAGAACCCGTGCAATAGAGTTTCAATTTTCAGGTGAGCCAGTCCTAGAATGGAAGAGTAGTTCACCTTTGCTTGTAGGTCATTTCATTTCCTACCTTAAGGCTAGAAAGATGATCTCTAAAGGTTGCACGTACCATCTAGTTAGGGTTAAGGATGCTAAGTCCGAAAACCCAACTATCCAGTTAGTTCCTATGGTGTGTGAATATCCAAAGGTGTTTCCAAATGATTTTCTAGGAATTCCTCCCGAGCGAGAGATCGATTTTGGTGTTGACCTTCTTCCCGATACGTAGTCTATATCTATTCCTCCTTAAAGAATGGCTCCAGCTAAGCTTAAGGAGTTGAAGGAGCAGTTTAAGGATCTATTAGACAAGGGCTTCATCAGGCCTAGCAAATCCCCACGGGTTGCACCAGTTCTCTCTGTCTGGAAGAAGAATGGTTTCCTCCGGATATGCATTGACTATCGGCAATTCAAAAAGGTCACAGTGAAGAACAGGTATTGACTTGTTTGACCAGCTTCGGGGTGCCAAGTGTTTTTCAAAGATAGACCTTAGATTCGAGTATCATCAGCTCAGGGTCAAAGAGATACATCCCCAAAACACAGCCTTCAGGACTCAATATGGTCATTATGAGCTTGTTGTTATGTCTTTTGGACTAAAGAATGCTTCTACTGGTTTTATGGATTTGATGAATAGGGTGTTCAATCCGTATTTGGATATGTTTGTGATCATGTTCACAGATGACATTCTCATATACTCTCGGAGCAAGGAAGAGCGTGTCGCGCATTTTAGGGTGGTGCTGCAAACTCTTAAGGATCGCCAGTTGTATGATAAATTCAACAAGTGTTAGCTTTGGTTAAATTCAGTAGCAATTTGAGTCATGTGGTATCAAGTGAGGGTGTACAGGTGGACTCTCAAAAGATAAGAAGCTGTGAAGAATTGGCTTAGACCAGTGAGTCCCTCGGATATCAGGAGTTTCTTAGGATTAGCTGGTTACTACAGAAGGTTTTTGGAAGGATTTTCATCCATTGCAGCACTGTTGACTAAGTTGACCCAAAAGAAAGTGAAGTTTCAATAGTCAGAGGCCTGTGAGAAGAGCTTCTAAGAGTTGAAGACTCGACTCACCTCAGCACTAGTGTTGGCCATACCTGAGGGTATGGATGGGTTTGTGGTTTATTCTGACGCCTCAAGGATCAGCCTTGGTTGTGTATTAATGCAGCATGGTAAGGTTATAGCCTATACTTCCAGGCATCTGAAAGTTCATGAGAAGAACTATCCGACTCACGACCTCGAGTTGGCAGCGGTAGTGTTTGCCTTGAAGATTTGGAGATACTATCCAACGGGGTCCATGTGGATTTGTTTACGGACCACAAAACCCTACAGTATGTGTTTACCTAGAAGGATCTAAATCTACATCAAAGAAGGTGGTTGGAGCTTCTTAAAGATTTTAATATGAGTGTCATTTACTATCGGTGAAAGGCTAATATGGTGGCAGATGCTCTTAGTAGGCTTTCTATGGGGAGTGTGTCCCAAGTAGATGAGGAGAGGAAAAAGTTAGTGAAGAATGTTCATCGGCTTGCACGACTAAGAGTTCGTCTTATTGACTCGATGGATGGTGGTATCATTGTTCGGAATGGATCAGAATCTTCCTTGGTGAACGAATTTAAGTCTAGACAAGATAAGTATCCTATTTTAGTAAAGTTGAAGGAAGCTGTTCAGAATCAAAAAATGAAGTTGTTCTCCTATGGAGGAGATGGCATACTACAATATTAGGGTCATTTGTGTGTGGGGTATTGACGACTTAAGGGAGCGGATGTTGCATGAGGCTCATAGTTCCAAATATTCTATACATCCAGGTGCCACCAAGATGTACCGTGACCTACGGGAAGTTTATTGGTGCAACGGCATGAAGAAGACATAGCAGAGTTTGTGGCTAAGTGTCCGAATTATCAAACGGTGAAGGTTAAGCATCAAAGACCTGGAGGTGTGCTTCAAGACATTAGTATCCCTACTTGGAAGTGGGAGGAAATCAATATGGACTTCATTACAGGGTTACCTTGTACTCGTCAATAGTATGACTATATTTGGGTGGTTGTAGACAGGTTGACTAAAGTAGCCCATTTTCTACCAGTCAAAACTACCGATTCAGCATAGGATTACACTAAAATATATATTCGGGAGTTATTTCGGTTGCATGGAGTTCCCTTGTCCATCATATCAGATAGAGGTACTCAGTTTACCTCCCAATTTTGGAGATCGTTTCAGAAGGGACTTGGTACTCAAGTCAAGCTTAGCATAGCATTTCACCCGCAAATAGATGGTCAGGTTGAGCGGACCATCCAGATTCTTAAGGATATATTGAGAGTGTGTGTGATTGATTTCAAGGGTAGTTGGGATGATCATTTGTCTCTCATCGAGTTTGCATATAACAACAGTTACCATTCCAGCATTCAGATGGCTCCGTTTGAGGCTCTTTATAGGAGGAGGTATAGATCGCCTATTGGTTAGTCTGAAGTCGGTGAAGCTATGTTAATAGGACCAAATTCAGTTTATGAGACTATGGAGAAAGTTTATCTTATAAAGGAAAGGTTAAAAGCAACTTAGAGTCATCAAAAGTCCTATGCGGATGTGAGGAGGAGAGAACTTGAGTTTGAAGTTTATGATTGGGTGCTCTTGAAGGTGTCTTCAATGAAGGGAGTGATGAGGTTCAGAAAGAAAGGAAAATCTAGTCCCCATTATCTTGGCCCGTACCGAATTGTGAGATCTGTTGGCAAGGTGGTCTATGAGTTGGAGTTGCCCTCAGAATTAGGCTTCAGTACATCCAATTTTCCATGTATCGCTTTAAAGAAGTGCATGTGTGATCCAAATTTGGTTGTTCCGATGGAGAGTGTAGGTGTGAAGGATAGATAAGCTACCAAGAGGTTTCGGTTGAAATACTTGATCATCAGGTTCGGAAACTAAGAAACAAGGAAGTAGCTTCAATTAAGGTTTTGTGGAGAAATCAGCATGTTAAGGGAGCTACATGAGAAGCCGAAGCAGATATAATGGCAAAATACCCGCATTTATTTCCTTCCGACTCAGTTCCAGCTTGAGGTATCAGTTTCCTCCTTAGTACTCTATTCAGTTACATGTTTAGTTCCTGTGCCCCAGTTTCTTTCATGTTAATGTATGTAAGTGTGATTCATGAATTCAGTTCAGTCATGTATTCCTGTCTAGAGTCAGTCACTCCATCAGCTTTCAACTTTAGACGTTCAGTATTGGAGATGTCAATTCTATCCCTAGTTTTTTCAGTATATTATTTCACATTCAAGGACAAATATTCCCAAGGGGGAGATATTGTGATACCCCAGAAGTGCCTAAGACTATACTCGGGAATTTGAAATAAGAAGCAGCAAGAAATCTGATATTTGACGCAGAACGACTTGTGGTACGAGTCCTTGGAAAGTGTAACGGCCCGTGGGAACCACCCGTGGTCAGATTCTACAGTAGGAGGCTTAATGTAATGGGTCTAGGGACGACCCGTTGGGTGATGTAACGGGTCGTGGGTTGAAGTCGTTGTTCATCCCTGTGGTGCCAAAGTGGGATAGTACTAGTCGTGGTATGACTCATTGTAAGGAACAATGAGTCGTGGTAAGTGCTCGTGAGGAGCTGCAGTGAAAATTAGCCCAAAGGCAATGGATGGTTCCAATGACCCGTGGTTGAGAGGTACGATTCATTGGTTGACTCATCGTAGGAGTTTCAGAAATTTTAAATGTGGAGTCAGTGATGACGAGGAGAGGACACAATGGGATGTTGTGTCGAGTAATGACCCATTCTGTCGAGTCATTGTCACAGGACCAGAGAACTGAAGAAATGCTGGAAAGGAAGTAACGGATTGATACCATGAGTCGTGGTATCAAAGTTCGACTCATGGTATTGGTCATGGTCACTAGCAGTGTTAAATTTTTAGATTTTTCATTAAAGGTATTTTCATACTTTCTAAGCTATAAGGTCCTAAACTATGTCAATTTAAGCTCAACTAGAAGGATTTTAAGAGTTCTAAACCTATCCTAAGACTTACCATTTCATGCATGCAAGTTTAGAGTTCTTCCTTGGAGATCAAGCTTGAGAAATTCTCCAATTTTCTCCAATTTCCTTTGGGCTTTCAAAGAGGAGTGTAAATCAGATTTACCCATGTATGTAAGGCTATGAATGAGAATTCCTTTCACTCTCATGCTCAAAAATTTTCTCAATCCCATGAATTTAAATTCTTGTTCAAGTTTCATGATCTTATGGGGTTTATTCCAAATTTTGTGAAATTCTTATGATATATCTATGGGTCAATTCCCTTCAGGTATTAAGTCATGTTTTAAGATCTATTTGCAGATTTTATATCTATTTTGATTATTAATTCATAGTTTCAACTCTTAATTAAATTACGCCCAATTATATAAGTTTCATGACAAGTCAAGTTATGATTCTAAGATGATCTTGATCTTCCTAAGCTCTAAAAATTATGATATATGATTTATGATAAGATTTCTCTCAAGTATTCTTCATGGATTTATGAATATCAAGTATATGTATTTTCACAAGTATGCATGTTCTCCATGATTTATGAATTTATAACTCTTGGCTGACTCACGACCCTTATTGATGGCTAATCATGTATTTCAAGTATGATCAAGTATGTTACGATTTTATTTGTATTACACCCCATAAGATATTATCGGTTAGTAGGTGTGCCGTGGATTTGTGATGAGTAAGGAGAGCTTGATGTGTGTGGAAAGATCCTCATAAATAGGTTCGAGCGAGGCTAGGCCGCGAGGGACCAGCGCAACGCGACGCGCCACGCCTGTTGCTGCTTTAGGAGGCAGCACACAGGGGCATTGTGGCGCCTTGGCTGGCATCGGGCCCCCTGCCACCGCCCTTAGTTATATATATAAGTCCCCTTATTCATTTTAAATCATTTGCAAAGTGATACCACGGCTAGGAATAGAAAGGACCCACAAGTTTCATTAATTTTTCGCCCGATTATGCCACCAAACACCGTCCAAATGCAAATTAACTTCGGGTAACGAGTTCTAAGCCTAAGGGAAGCATTACTATGAAGTTATTTCTCAAAAATTGCTCAGCAAATCGGAACTCCGCCGAGTAAAATTCATCAGAATTACTCCAAATTGAGTCCTAAATGGCCACAGGCATTAGGTAAGAATTTCTCCCTTCTAAACTCTCGGGAAATTATAGGTTTTCAGCCAAATTATTCAATGTTGAATTATAGTTGGTATGATTATTAAAAGTTATTGTTATTTGTTGAATTTAGTATTGAAATTAGTCATATTCTCTCAGCATAAAGGTTACAGTCAGAAGGAACTGTTGATTGCAAGTTAAACCTCGCCAGTCAGAAATCAACATTCGAGGTATGTTAAGAAAAATTCCTTCGGCAAGTTATTCTTGTCATGTCGTAGTACTACCAAGACTCTCGTAAGAACACCAGAAGCATGATTGTTGTGGTTAGCTGCTATTATTAGTCTGAGATTAGCATTTTCTGTTCAGATTGGGATTGACCCTGCCCTATATAGCCTTCCGTGACCAACCCCAAGGTTACTAGTTGTGTCATTGCCTACAGGGCTATTTAGATTGCTCCAAGGAGATAGATGTTGTCCTAAGGGACTACAAAGAATCCCAAGGGGCATATTACAGTCCATTCCATGGCTGGACTATTACTTTTACGTTGTATCGGCATCATTGACCCTCGTCGAGCCTGGTGCCCAGGGTGCAGTTATCAGGAGTCCACCGAACTCAGACACGGCTACAGATCAGGAGCCGAGTGGGCTTAGTTGCAGACCCAGGGGACCAGTAGGTTGGCTATAGTTACATGTTGACTCATTTTGACCTTGTTAGGGGTATATAGATTGAAGTGTGCTCGCCAGGGCTTATGGGGACCCCTTGCAAGATATTCTGTAATGGTTATACCTTCCGAGATTATGGGGCCAGGTAAGGTTCTTGTTTGTATTACTTACTGATAATTATACAGCAGGTAATAGGGTTATTCAGGTTATCTCTATATCCCTCCTATTGAACTGTTTCAGTTTCATTATCACTATTAGTTTTGTTGTTGGTCGTGTGGGGCCTATGTATGTTTTATTTTGCGTGATGTGTGTAGGGCCTAGTTTATCTATAAGTTAGTATCCTTGTCGGCTATTGTATAGTTCTTTGTGCTTGTTTTCAGTATAACATAACTAGACAACATGGTGGTCTTGTCGGCCCGCATAGGATCCCTTTTACTACGTCTTGTTGGTCAGCTATTTTCTTTTTATAGAAAGCTATGCGGCCTTGTAGGCCAAAGGTTGTGTTTACAGCTGAGATATAGCTCGTTATTTTCTTGATTTGAAGAGCAAGCATGCACCAGAAGTGCATAAGCCTAGCCAGGTCAGTTCAGGTCCCAATATAGCACCAGGTGCCAGTCATGCCTCCCAAGGTAGGGCGTGACAAACTTGGTATCAAAGTTGGTCGTATCCTAGGGAGTCTGCAAGACTTGTCTAGTAGAGTCTTGTCTATAGGTGTGTTGTGCACCACATTCTATAGGCAAGAGGCTACGGGGCATAATAGTGTGGTTACCCTTCCTGTTTCTTCAATCGTATTGTAGAGCTATGTTGTATAGGGTTGAGTCCCTAAGCTTACCTTATTCTGCTTATCTACATAGAAATGTCGAACACACGACAGACTATGACTGGCCAGAAGTTAGACGCTGCAGCAGGAGAGGGCACTAGCAGGGTGCCCTAGTCAGAGCCAGCCCAATCTGAGGGCAATAGGGAGACTTTATCCCGTTCTCCAAAGCAGTCTCCGCCATGCCAGGAGTCTTCCAGGGCATCAGACACGTCAGCACCACCTTCAGTAGTTCCTATACCTATACCATTCTATCATAAGGTTAGGAGCGTCATCTATATGTTAGCCTAGATGATAGCCGCTCAGCACCAGCCTATGGTACCATTGGTCGCTGATCTTTGGGAGGACCTGGGAGTTGGAGGGTCCGACAGTTCCTTTCCCTGAGTCCCCCATAGTTTACAGGGACGGACCAGGAAGAGGACCCTCAGGACATAGCAGTTACAATATGTTACACCCCGGATTTTTTTTTTGATGATTATTTGATGGTTATATGCCATATTAAGGGAATTATGGATTGTATATTGTCCGTAAGTGATGAGGGAAACATGTGCAAAGGGAAAAGCGAAGAGTATGTGAAGTTTGTAAATAAG
>JACEIK010005177.1:45078-69934 GCA_018107945.1 Datura stramonium | reverse complement strand
TAGAGGCTTTGTGGACTTAGTGTGTACGGTGTTATTCAGTTTGTGGCCTCGTCGGGTTATTGTTGCTTGGTTTAGCACACTAATTGCCTTGGTTGCATTTCGATTATTTACCCCGTATTGTTAAGACCTTATGGGTCCAGTTTATTCTTCAGTTGATTATGACAGGTGGCCTGGATGGCCTAAGTGTTATAGTTATAGATGTCATATATCCGGCTTCTCGATCAATCATGAATCGAGTGCCAGTTGCGCCCTACCCCAGTTTTGGGGCGTGACACAATGGATCAGTTACAGTGGATTTTCAGGGTAATGCATGCTACATCCGCGGAGTCGGTTGAGTTAGCGGTATTTTGATTATGGGACATAGTAGTGTTATGGTACGAGATCTGGGAGAGATCCTGAGGCATAGATGCTCCCTCTCCGACTTGGTCTAGTTTCTCAGAGGCTTTCCTAGATCACTACTTGACGTGGGAAATTCGACAGGCCTGGGTAGATCAGTTTTTGCACCTGGAGCAGGGTTCGATGAGTGTCCGGGAATATGCTATAGGATTTGATTCCTTGGCCAGATATGCACCAGCTTTTGTAGACACTATGCCAGCAAGAGTACATCGGTTCAATATGGGGTTGCTTCCAGAGTACGTGGAAAGTTGTGTTACAGCTACTATGTGGGAGGACATGGACATTGCCTGCATTCAGGCTTTCACTCAGAATATTGAGGGGATCAGGTAGCGATAACGGGGGATAGAAAGAATAAATCAAGAGCAGCACTGTAGGGATAGACCTAGTGACATGCAGGAATAATTTCAGGGTGGACCTAGACGATGAATATCAGGCACGCCACCCATACCCCCACCTCCACAACAGCAGGAGGGTGGTAGACCGGACCGCCGAGGGATGTCAGGACCCGGTGAGAGCTCATGGGCATCAGGTTCTCAACAGTAGAGAGGGTCAGATCAGAGCAGGCCTACTATGACACATTGTGCTATTTGCAGTCGACGTCATTTTGGGGCATGCAGTTATGGTTCTACCGATTGTTACACTTGTGGACAAGAGGGTCACATGATGAGGGGTTGTCCAGCTGGAGGTCAGGATGATCGGGACCGACAGGACAAATCATTAGCAGGGTCACATGCCCTAGCACCTTCAGCAGGGTGCAGGCCCTCAACTCCAGCTGGCAGAGGCCGAGGCAGGTCAGGGGCATCTAGTTTAGGCAGCTTTCCGGATCACACTTATGCTCTACCGAGGCGATAGGAGTCAGAGCCATCGTCGAACGTTATGACAGGTATACTGGATGTTTTCTCTCACTCGATTTATGTTTTGATAGACCCAGGTTCCACCTTGTCCTATGTTGCCCCATTAGTGGCCCGAAATTTCGACATAACGCCAGAACTGCTTCAATAAATTTTTTTAGTGTCTACGCCCGTCGGTGATTCTATTATAGCTAAAAAGATCTACCAGGGTTGCACAGTAGAGGTTGTTGGTCGTCAGACTTTAGCAGATTTAGTAGATCTAGAAATGATCAATTTTGATGCAATTATGGGCATGGATTGGCTAACGCCATGTTATGCCAATGTAGAGTGTTGGACCAAGACAATTCTGTTCCACTTTCCAGGGGAGGTAGTGCGAGAGTGGAAAGGCAGTGCAGCTATGCCAAAAGGTAGGTTCATATCTTATCTTCGGGAAAAAAAGTTAATAGCAAAGGGTTGTATATATCATATTGTTAGGGTTCAGGATATGCAAGCAAAATCCCTGACTCGTCAGTCCATTCCAGTGGTCGATGAGTTTCCAGACGTATTTCCAGATGAACTTCCTGGTATCCCCCCAAAACGGGAAATTGATTTTTCTATTGACTTGCTACCAAGTACTCAGTCTATATCCATCCCTCCGTACTGAATGGCTCCGGATGAAGAGAGAGAATTGAAGGAACAGTTGAAGGATCTGTTAGATAAGGGTTTTATCATGCTGAGTACGTCACAATGGGTGCGCCAGTTTTGTTTGTGAGAAAGAAAGATATCTCCCTCCGCATGTGCATAGACTATCAGCAGTTGAATAAGGTTATTATTAAGAATAAATACCCATTCCCCAGAAAAGATGAATTATTTGATCAGTTGCATGGGGCGAAATATTTCTCTAAATTGACTTAAGGTTGGGATATCACCAGGTACGGTTTTGGGAGAAAGATATCCCAAAGATAGCTTTCAGGACCAAGTATGGTCATTTTGAATTCCTAGTTATGTCCTTCGAGTTGACAAATTCCCCAGCGGTATTCATGGATTCGATGAACAACATCCTCAGGCCATATTTAGATTTGTTTGTGATAGTATTCATTAATGATATCCTGGTGTACTCCCATTCAAAAGCAGAACATAGAAATCATTTTCAAATGGTACTTCAGACTCTCAGAGATCGCCAGTTGTATGCAAAAATTTTCAAATGCGAGTTCTGGCTTAATTTCGTGGCTTTCCTGGGCCGTATTGTACCATAGGCTGGTATTCAGGTTGATTCGCATAAAATTGAGGTGGTAAAGACATGGCCTAGACCTACAACTCCAACGGATGTTCACAGTTTCCTTGGATTAGCCAGGTATTACAGAAGGTTTGTAGAAGGATTTTCTACCCTGTCAGCGCCCTTGACTAAATTGACTCAGAAAGCAGCCAAATTTTATTGGACAAGGTCAACGAGCAGAGTTTACAGGAATTAAAGAACAGATTGACATCGGCACCAGTGTTAGCTTTGCCAGAAGGTTCAGAGGGTTATGTTGTATATTGTGATGCTTCAGGTGTTGGGTTAGGATGCGTCCTGATGGAGCATGGTAAGGTGATTGCTTATGCTTCGAGGTAGATTAGGAAGCATGAAAAGAACTATCCCACCCACTACCTGGAGTTAGCTGTAGTAGTACATTCCTTGAAAATTTGGAGGCATTACCTATAAGGTGTTCATGTAGATATTTTCACTGATCACAAAAGCCTCAAATACATCTTCACATTAAAGGAGTTGAACTTACGGTAGCATTGTTGGTTAGAATTGCTGAAGGACTACGACGTAAATATTTTATATCACCCAAGGAAAGCCAACATTGTAGCAGATGCACTCAGCCACAGATCTATGGGAAGTTTGGCACATTTGAGGCAAGAATAGTGGAAAATGGCTCGAGAACTATATCGGTTAGCCAGCTTAGCAGTCCGTATTGTAGAGTTAGAGGATAATGGGGCTTTGATTCAAAATACCGCAGTATCTTCCTTAGTTGTGGAGGTTAAAGAGCGTCAGTATGCGGATCCTAACCTGGTACAGCTCAGAGATAAGGTTCAGCATGGTGGTTTAATGATATTCTAATTAGCAGAAGACGGGGTCTTGAGATTTAGGGGTCGCCTCTGTGTTCAGGACTCCGCCAGCAGATCATGGCAGTCATTTCAGAAAGGATTGGGACACATGTTAATCTGAGTACAGCATTCCATCCTCAGACAGACGGTCAGGCATAACACATAATTCAGACACTCGAAGATATGTTACGGGCGTGTGTGCTAGATTTCAGAGGAAGTTGGGACAAGCATCTACCCCTTATCGAATTTGCATATAATAACAGCTATCATTCCGCAATTCAGATGGCACCTTATGAGGCCTTGTACGGGCGAAAATGCAGGTCCCCTATCAGGTGGTTTGAGGTAGGGGAGTTAGAGTTAGTCGGACCTGATATGATTCACCAGTCAGAAGAGAAAGTAAAACTCATCAGAGAGCGTTTGTTAACATCCCAGAGTCACTAGAAGTCCTATTTCGATGTACAGCGTAGAGACTTGGAATTTGAGGTTGATGGTTGGGTATTTCTCAAGGTTTCTCCAATGAAGGGCGTGATGAGGTTCGGTAAGAAAAGCAAGCTTAGCCTTAGGTTTATTGGCCCATGTCATATCCTCCGAAGGATAGGCCGAGTGGCATATGAGCTGGAATTGCCTCCAAAGTAGTCTTTCACGTGTCAATGTTGCAAAAATGCATAGGAGATCCATCCCGAGTTGTGCTAGTTGAGGACATTCAAGTTATTGAGGAGTTAGCCTACGAAGAGATTCTGGTTTCCATACTAGATCAGCAAGTTCATAGGTTAAGAACTAAAGATGTAACCTCTGTTAAAATACTATGGAGGAATAGGAATAAAGAAGAGATGGACTGGGAAGCTAAGGATGACATGAGGTCTAGATATCCTCACTTGTTCCAGGATTAATTCAAATTATGCAATAAAGGTGATATTGTTATTTAGTTGTTATTTTACTGCTTATGTTATCAGTGCTTTTAGCTGGCTACCTCCTTGTGGTGAAATAGTTGTTTATAGCGTCCTCTGAGGTGCCTATGTTGGAATTTTCTGTGTTTCAAGTTTTTGAATAGTCCATATTATAGAGGAGATTCTACTGAAATTTTTCTAAATGTTAGTTAAAAAAGTTAACTCCTTTAATCTTGAGGATGACATTCGAGGATGAATGTTCCTAAGGGGGGGAGGATGTTACACCCCATAAAACGTTATCGGTTAGTAGGCATATGCATGGATTTGTGATGAGTAATGAGAGCTTGAGGCGTGCAGAAAGAGCCTTAGAAACTGAGTCAGGCGAGGCTAGGCCGCGAGGGGCCAGCACGACACGCCAGCCGGTAATGCACTGGCTAGCGCGGTGCGGCGAGAGGGCATTGTGGCGGCTTGGCTGGCGCGGGGCACCCCTTTGCCACCACCTTTAGTTATATATAAGTCCCCTCATTCATTTTAAATCATTTGCAAAGTGATACCACAGCTAGGAATAGAAAGGACCTGCAAGTTTCATCAATTTTTCGCTTGATTATGCTACCAAATGTTGTCCAAATGCAAATTAACTTTCGGGTAACGAGTTCTATGGGAAGCATTACTATAGAGTTATTTCTCAAAAATTCACTCGGAAATATGGAACTCCGCTGAGTAAAAGTTGTCAAAATCACTTTGAATTGAGTTCTAAACGGCCACAGGCATTAGGTAAGCGTTTCTCCCTTTTGAACACTCGAGAAATTATAGGTTTGCGATTGAATTATTTGAAGTTGAATTATAGTTGATATGGTTATTAAAAGTTATTATTATTTTTCGAATTTAGTATTAAAATTAGTCCTATTCTCTCAAAATAAAGGTTGCAGTTGGAAAGAACTATCGATTGCAAGTTAAACCTCGTCAGTTAAATCAAAAATTAGCATTCGAAGTATGTTAAGGAAAATTCTTTTGGCAAGTTATTTCTATCATGTCATAATACGATCTAGACTCTTAAAAGAACACCAAAAGCATGATGTTGTGATTAGCTGCTATTATTAGTCTGAGATTAGTGTTTTCAATTCAGATTGGGATTGACCTGCCCTATATAGCCTTCTGTGACCAACCCCAGGTTTACTCGCTCCAAGGAGCTAGATGTTGTCCCAAAGGACTACGCGGAGGCCCAAGGGCCATATTACAGTCTATTCCATGGCTGGACTATTATTTTTATGTCATATCGGCATCACTAATCCTCGTCGAGCCTGGTGCCTAGGATGCAGTTATCAGGAGTCCACTAGACTCAGACATAGCTACAGATCAGGAGCCGAGTGGACTCAGTTGCAGACCCAGGGGACCGGTAGGTTGGATGTAGTTACCTGTTGACTCATTTTGACCTTGTTAGGGGTATATAGATTGAAGTGTGATTGCCAGGGCTTATGGGAGCCCCGGGTGGGATTTTCTATGCTGGATGTACCTTTCAGGCTTCTGGGGGCCAGGTGAGGTTCTTTTTTGTATTACTTATTGATAATTATATAGCAGGTTATAGGGCTATCCAGATTATCTCTCTATCCCTCCTATTGAACTGTTTCAGTTTCATTATTAGTATTAGTTTTGTTGTTGGCCATGTGGGGCCTTTGTATGTTTTCTTTTGCGTGATGGACGTGTGGGGCCTAGTTTAGCGATTAGTTAGCAGACTTGTCGGCTATAGTATAGTTTTGATTGCTTGTTTTCAGTATGACATAACTAGACACCATGATGGTCTTGTCGGCCCACATAGGATCTGCTCTACTGCATATTGTTGGTCAGCTATTTTCTTTTTACAAGAAGCTATGCGGCCTTGTCGGCCGGAGGCTGTGTTTACAGTGATATATAGCTCCTTATTTTCTTGATTTGAAGTGTAGGTGTGCACTAGAAGTGCATAAGCCCAGCCATATCAGTTCAGGTCCCAGTATGGCACCAGGTGTCAGTCATGCCTCCCAAGGTGGGGCGTGACAATTTTGCCATGAACTTCATGAATGATTCACGATTACGATATGAGCATCATGTGCATGTTTTTTAGAGCAGTGTCTAGCACCCAGTAGATCTGGAATTCAGGTAAACCCTATGGTCTCAGAACTATGTGCCATCGCAGGTATATACATATATTTTTGGATCTCCTGTGATATCACATCATGCACGTCCCTTGCCTAGCAAGCCTGGGACGGTCCTGTCCACTTGCGCGAAATAGTGGATATCATGTAAGCTCTATCATGATGGTGTCGGTTAAGACGAGTCCTCCCATGGTTCCTCATGATTTATCCATGGTTATGTTTATGTTACTTTGGCTCAAGTTATGTTTTATAAAATTTCTCTTATGACTATGATTTATGATTAAAATTATAAATGATTTGAAAACCTTGATCCTTATGTTTACATTATGATATTTACTTTATGATCATATTGTCCTACTCTTATGAACTCTTGTATATATTAACAGTCCATTTTTACTTATCTTGCATACTCAATATATTCAAAGTACTAACCGCACACTCTATATTGTATCATTTCATGATACAGGCTCGGACGCTCAGGTTTAGTCCCGTCGTTAGTCAGATCTTCAGAGTTATCATTATCGAGCGATTGGTGAGTCCTTATCTTTTGAGGGCCTTTTTATCAGCTCATATCAGTATTTTTAGTTCTAGTTTGGTAATGAGTTTGTTAGGGTCTTTTCCCATCAACTCATCAGGTCATAGAGGCTTCTTAGACATAGACATAGTATGTATTTAGCTTCAGAACAGCGTTATGCATTCAGATGTTCAGATGTTATTATATTCTCAAACATCCGCTATTTCACATGTTAGATTTCCGCATTTATAATGTTGAGCTTTAGTTGTCATGTTCATGCCATGGGTCAACTAGGATCCTCTGGGGGTTCTTTATCCCATATCTCGATCCGATCCTATGTTCGGGTCATGACACATCATAAGCAAATAGGTAATAAAGAAAGGTGTCGAATGTCGAATTCAAAGTGTCATCATATGTAAGCTCACCCTAGATACAAAAATATCATCAAGAATTGGGACACTCTAAGAAGAAGTAACCATTTGAAAACTAGCATCACTTTCTTTGTCAATATCATATAGTGGGTCATCATACAAGTATACGCCGTACAGAATAGCTACACCACCATCATGTTGAACAACACTATGCATGACACTATGAGTGATCTCATCAGCATCAAATAAGACATTGTACTTTAATAGTGAAAAATCAATCGAAGACAAAGAATCAAAGCATGAAATTTCATTCTCAAAAAGAACAATGTCATCTTTCAAAGTAATTTCAAGAACGTGACCTCGATGAGCAAAGAAAGTGATAGAATCTTCAAAAAGAGACATACTCAAAGAGTCACTCCTATTCAAATTACCAACCCTATCAATGTTATCACTAAATTGAGGTTCACTAAACACATCAGCAAATACCTCAATTAGTGGACTATCATTACAAATAAGTTAATCACTACAAGGTTCACATGATAATGTACTATCATTCACATCACAAGTGTTAACACTAGGTGAACACAAATCGAACTTACAAGAAAAGTCGATTTGATCATCAAAAGGATCAACTAGTGTTTGAACACTCTCGAAATTGACACTATGAATACATGGAAAGGAAGTGCAATAGTATATAGGGTGAATTCTTTCTATTCAAGTATCCAATCTATCCAACCACCTTTCTATAGGGGAAGAGAAGCGATAATCATGTTCATCAAGGAAAGCTTAGTAGGGTCCCTAATGGGCACCCAATTCTCCTCTTTTTGGTTGTCCATGATAGCTATTAAAGACATAAAATAAAGCAATCAAACACATTAAGTTAGACGCAATTATCCAATTATCCTGTGTTGGGATGCAATTATCCAATCTCTACTTGAGGCCAAGAATGAATTTTTATATGACTCAATAAAGAAGGCTCAGCTGTCACGAGCCGAGCTAGGACCCAGGTCGAGACACGGGACCTGAAACCAGGAATGGCTCCAAGTTAACCCATGGAATAGCATAATGCTAACATAACAACAACTAATAGAACATAACTAAGTGGAAGCTAAATGAAATTATCCGATCATACACGCAAGGACATAACTTATTAATAACACTGATTCAAAAGCTGAATTTATCACTACACTATCTGAAAGCCTCTATTAATCTGATGAGTTGTTGGGACAAGTCCCCAGCTAACTCCAAAATCTGAAACTGAGATAAAACTGAAACAAGGAAAATCATGAATCCTATCCTTGATAGATGAGGACTCACCGTTATCGGCTGAGAGAGAATAGAGCATGTCTACTCGCGAGGTTGAGTTTTTATATCATAAAATGATATAGCATATAAAGTATGCGTCCAGTACTTAAAATATACTAAGTATATGGAAAACGTAAATGAAACTAGAAACATACAAGTAAACTAAGATAGACTAAACTGAAACATAACTGGAAACATAACTGAGATAAAATACAATAACCCTATCTGTGATAAATAGATATCGACATAAAGTGCTAGTTTGAAAACATGTACTGTAAAATACCAGTAAAGTTGATTTAAGGGTCATGTACATGTACTAAGATTGAATTTGAAATCATGAACTGAAATTTGTCACTGATACTGAACTGAGACGGAATTCGAACTGGACTGTGGGAGAGCTTATTAACCGACAAACTCCAATGTGAGCCTCATGGAGTCCAACTTGTAACCCCACTGAGAGGGCATTCATACCTTTCCAAGGGTAAGAACTCTGACTGGCGTGATATCACCCTTTGACACAGGGCAACAATCTCTAATAATGATGACCTTGCTTGAGCCCATTGAGGCAAGGGAGACACTCTCAAATAAAGAGGATCCCATATTCCTCGGGTTAAGGGAAACATTCTCTACTACTGAAAATCCCTTATCCTATGGTGGCACGTAGTTCTGAGACCTGGGTATGCTGGGACCTTGGCCTACTCGGTGCTAAGTGCTACTCCAAACTGAACATAAGGGTACATGCAACTGACAAATCTAAAGCTAATGTCCTAAGACTGGTCAGAACCACTTTATCTAACAAGGATATCCCGAGAGTCTAGAGGACCATGACTTACTAATATGGAAGGCTCAAAACTGATATCATCTTTCTAGTCAGGGCTACTCTCTAATATCGAGAGAACTAAGAGTCTGAAGGGAACTGAGGTTCTAGGACTAGTTATGGCTACTTTAGCTAACAAGAGACTTGAGAGTCCAAATAACCATAAACATGTTGAACATATTGAATTCATGAGAGTCTAGTCAGGGCTACTTTCTACTAGCAAGAGACCCGAGAGTCTAGGGAATCATAGACATGCCTTTCATATTAAATTCATAATATCATAGGCCAAAATCGTAATACAAATCATGTGTTATATATTCACGGGAACTCATAGATTCGAATCATGGTTTAAACATGTATACTGAAATCATTGTAAACTTATATAGATATTTCAAAGGGCCATATTTCGAAGATAGTGCTAAATCATGATGGAGTCTTAGAAATCATGCTACCATTATATCATAAACATAAATCATGAGTTTGAGAGGGAAATCATAAGAATACATATTATCTATCATGAGGGCCTTGAAATTCATGAAAGACATGTGAGAAATCATGCATAGATTGAAACCCTAAGACATACTTTCTAGAGAATCAAAGTAACTAGGATTTTGACGTAAATTGGGACACAAAGATGAAAGGAGATCCTTGTTAAAGCCCCACATATATGGCTTGACAAAATATCCCACCAGAACTTGGATCTTGAAGCCCTTGGAGAAGAACCCTAGGTGTTCTTGAGCCTTGAGAGGAAGGGAGAAGAACTCTACGAATGATTTGAGAAGGAATGAGGAATTAGGCTATTTAAATTCCTTAAATTCAATCCTTAGGATACCCAAAATGATTTCACTTAAGAGTTAGAAGCATAAAATTTTACCAAAATACCCCTGGAGATTCACTTTAAAAATCTGCATGTCAGTGCCCACGATCTACACAATGAGTCATTACTAGGCTTGATGACTCATTAAACCATCCATTACTTATAGAGTTAATTTTCCACTTTTTGATTCTTCACCCAACTACTGAACATGATAAGTCATTACTTATTACAACGACTCATCATTCATCCCATCATCAGCACTGCCTCTAGTGGTCTATTTCCTGAGATTCTTCCAACGACAGACATAATGGGTCATTACTCATCCTGGCGGGTCATTGTACGCTTCTGTTTCCATTGAACCAAGTCTTCACCTTTTTTGTAACTTCACTTGACGACCCCTCATGATGACTCATTACTCAAACCAATGAGTCGTCACTTCACTTGTGGTCCTGGGAAGCCTCGTCCAAATTTTGAACTATTGTTCATGATGAGGGACGCCATGACTGGTCACATCACCCAACGAGTCATGACGTGAATCTTTACCCCTGAGCTCTGAAAAGAAAAATTCTATGACTTCCTTCCACGAGTCTGACCAAGACTTATTGAGTCGTATAACGGGTCGTACCACAACTCATTCTAAGGAAAAAATTTCTACTTTCCTTTGGTTTCTTTCTTTAAGTCTAGGGTCTGGTCTTAGGGAATTTTAGGATGTTACACAAGCTAAGGAAGGGAATCAAGAAACTTCAACACAAATAAAGAAGAAAAATGGAAGAAGAAGAAAAAGCACAAAAAAAGGTTGGACTAAAAAACTAAGTAACAAGAAGTAGAGAGAATTACTTGTTGTTAAGTAGTTTGGAAAGGAGATGAAAAGAGGATGCAGAACTACTCAACAAGTAAATTAAAGTGTTAGTTAGTGTAGAAAGTGAAAGAGTACGAGTGTAGAAGAAGACTAGAAAATTTGACACATAAATAAATTTTGGGGTCTAAAAAATCTCAACACTTTAAAAAAATTTGGGAACACTTTAAAAATTCAAAGTGTGTAAAAGGTTCCAATACTTGAAAATTTTTGGGTAAAAAAAATTCTAATTTCTGAACAGGGTCCACATGCCAGTTGGCTTGAATGAAACTTTTTTTTAATATGAATTTTTTCTTTTTCTCTTCTCTTTATTTTATCTTTAAAAAAATTGGATTATTTTTTAAAAAAATTCTCTCTTGTGGACCCAACAAACACTTTTGATCAAAAATTGAATAGAGAAGATGGATCAAATGTACCTAATAGTCTTCTTCTTCAACTTGAATATCTTCATCTTCAAGAGCACCAAGAACAAACACTACTCCAAATCTTCTCCAAATCACCTCAAATTTGAGGATTATATTTTTCTTGATGTAGAGAACAAACCCCAATCAAAGTTAAGCTCCAATTCAACCCCAATCAAGAAGACCCAATTGTAATTTTCTTCAAATCTTCAAACCTTCAAAGTCTTTAATGGTAGAAGCTTCTCCACAATTCTAAATCACATAAAAATTTAATTTAGACTCAAAAAACAGTAGGGAACAAGAATCTAGTGTCAGAAACAACAAATCAAGCAAGAAAATGTTTTGAATTTTGATTTTTTTATTAATACCAAATTTTCAAGATTAGGATGTAGGAACAACATTAATGTCTAGATCTTATACCAAATGATACAAGAAAAGTAAGATAAAGAAAGTTAGACAGAAATAGGAAGGAAAGACAACCCTTGTTAAATAACAAAGACCTTAATTCAATAATCCAATAGCACCTAACCTATGAGAAAGATCACAAGCAAATTGAATTTTCAAGCAACTATTCTTTCTACACAATAAACAATCTAAGACTTTAGGCAAGCACACTATGCTCAAAGTATATATTCTTCATATCACCAAAAATTATGAAAATTAAAAGCTACTATTTATAGTAGTAAGAAAATAGAAGACTAGCTATTACAAATATACTCGTAATGAATAAGGGTCTTATTTGGTTGTTTTTCTTTTTCTTGAAACCAAGGAATAATCATTTGCAAATCCAGCCACCTTCTTCATCAACATGGTCACCTTGTGCTCCCGTCCATCCTTCACCCTCCCAAGATATTGGGTTGCATTATTGGGTTGCATCACCTTAATCATTAATTTATATTATCAAATATTGCATAGATACTTCTAGTATCATGAAAGTAAATTTAGACACTCACATGTTATGAAATAAATAAAAATAAGTGAATATTTAAAAAATATTTATAAATAATGAAAATGGATATTAAGTTCTAAACTCAAATATTTAAAACATCTCATTCAAGAGGTTAATTAACATGAATATTTTGATATCAAATAATAATCAACTAGTAATTACATCCTCCAAAAAAGTATACATGATTTGTTATTTTATTCAAAAATCAATGACATATAATAGAAAATATTTAATAAGATCCGTTATATTTTGATTCCGTAATGATATTTGAAAATTTTACCAAGATATTTCCTTTGATATAGAGCTAGGTATGTATTACAATGGCCTTCATACTATAAAAGTAACATTTATATTCTTTGTTATTTTATCCCTCCCGATGGTAAGTCAGTGTGGTATTTCTTTCACCACTTCAGATAATAATATTTGATTATTAGAATGTGCTTGAAATACAATATTTATCAATAGCTCACTATTTTGGTCCAGCACAAGAAGACATTGCTTCAATATTTTTGCTTCAGGAGAAATTTCGTAATTCTTACTACTCAGAGTAGATGTCATATTCTTATTACTTTAGGAGAAAATTTTGGAGTATTTATACTTTTAAAAGTAAATTTTAGAGTATTTACTACTTTGAAAGTAAATTTTATATTTATTACTTTAGGAATAAATTTTAGAGTATTTACTATTTCAAGATAAAATTTTCATATTTACTACTTCAAGCGAAATTTCGTATTTACTGCCGATAAATTTCCGCATTTACTTTTGGAGAGTAAATTTCATACTTACTACCGTTACGCCCCAGCACGTGCAAGCGCACGCATGGCCGTGACAAGTAATACAAAGGCCCCTTTTAGAGCCGATGTCGAACCTGGCGTAGATCGAACTAATTCAAGAAAGATTCAACTTCAAGTGTTAAGTTAACCTTCACAAGTGTTGATTTAATAGATTTTTAGATAATTGTAATTAAATCTAGGGTAATCACAAGATAATCGGGAAACAATACAAGAAGCAACTAGAGTTAAGGCCTAATAATCATGAAATGCTACAATGTACAATGGTTCAAGTATGAAAACTTCAGTTGTTTTCTCATAGAGTTAATATGCAAAAGGTTCATGGTCTTTCGAGCCTCAAACACAACAAACTAGTCTCACACCTACATCGTTGAGCGGGGATGTGACGTCCCAATTCATGAAAGCAATTTAACTACATGGAGCGGTTTATGGCTTATGCCCTTTGATATGGACTTTCGTACTCTTAATCATTTAATCTGACTTAGCTCACAACAACTTACAAGCTGTTAATGTGACAATTCTAAGTCGGTGTCTAGCTATTATCCCGTTTTATTAATCAAGCAAGGAAAATTAGGTATAATTTCTATTCTAACCGCAAATTTACCGTGAAAGACAAGAAATTGCTCCCTACATTCTTGTGTTTTTTACTCTTTTCGAGCTTTACTTAAGTTTAACGAGTTTGTTTTCGTGGTGATCAAGCATAAAAACACAATTAAGAATGCAAGACAAACAACAACTCAAAACGCAAACTAATGATGAATTCATGCATTCACATTCATATCTTGTGACCTCAACCCCAGAGGAAGGATTTTAGCCACTCATGTTCGTATAATTACTCAAAAGAGAATAGCAATATACTACAAGAGTATTTAAAAGAGAATGAAAAATAATGAACCCTAGGTGGAGTTCTTCACTTCTCGCTTCGCTTTCCCAAAATATTTCGTGATAAATGATAAAATAAGCAACTGTCCATTTATACTAAGTTGGAATTTGCAATTTTTGGTCAGAGATCACTCCGTGACACGTTGCTTATCGCGCGTCTCGCCTTCTGGCACGGAGCGTGATGCAGCGTGACTTACTAGAATGCATCACTGGTCGCGCATATGTGGATAGCTGGGTGCCATCGGTGTGACACGGACACCATCGCACTGCCACATACACATGCTACTTGTCGTGCAGTCACTCTATTGCAGCATGTCTGCTGTGTGGCAGCTTGCCTTCCATGCCCATTTCATGCCATCTTCCTCTAAGCTTCTTCCGAGCTTCATTTTTTTCCCATATATCATTTAGCCCCTCCTAGCATTTTTCACCTACAAAACAATGGGCTAATCATATTGGTTAGTATATGCACTTGAATATTCAAAATCACATGAGAATATAATTAATTAATTTGACAAACAAGACTAAACTAAGTTATAAAATAGCACTTGGGCACGTAATTATTCCTAAGATCACTACCCCACACTTAAAGCTTTGTTCTTCCTCGAACAACTCTATTACATCTCATGCCCATGAAGCACTCACACATAGCTAACTGAAACAAGATGATTCAAGCTATGGCTACACCGATTGTTTTAGATAGCAAGTTTAAATTAGAGCATGCAATATTTCACCATTAAAACCCCACTTAACTAAGTTAAAACTTCCTAGCCTCAAAGATCGACTCTTAAACTCAACAAATTCATGCAATCAACCAAGTAAGACATCCAACATGAATTTTATCCTTTATCAAATATGTGACCTCACCACAAGAGAGTTACCCAATTTTTTTCACTCGTATGTTTTCAAATTATAACATGTATGGGTATATGAATAAGAAATAAGCTTACTCTCACAAAGAATTCACATGCAACATGTATTGATCCATAAGCTTGCCGTTAGTGTTTTACTCCACTAATTTAGAAATGTTTGAAAGTAAGATCAAGTAGGACTTTGTGGGTTGTAATGTAAGCTAAGGGACGGGTAGGTACTATTCTAGCCAGTAATACTGACTATCTTCCCTAAGCGCTTTTAATTCATCACACTTTCATTTTGAATATATATCCTCTTGCTTCACCTTTATTCTTTTCAACTCCCATTTTTCCTCTTTGTTTCCCCATTTCATTAGGCACACTTAATATATTAGTAAGCAGTACTTAAGCAATTATTTTTCTCTTTTTTTCTTTTACTCCTTACTAACTCTTATCCATTTTTAAAAATGTGCACCTCTAGTCTTTTGTTTAACTCCCAGAACTACTCTTTTCCTTCTTCTTCCAACTTCTCACTCCTTAAATTCTTTTGCATTTTCACTTAAACACTTAGGAGTTTCGGATCAAATTTAAGGCTATCAAAAAGAAAAGATTAAGCTCATTTTATGGCTAGCAAAGAATAGGTTAAAGGCTCAATGGGATAACTAGGATCATATATTAAAGTTAGGTAAAGCGATTAGATAAAAATTAGGCTTATTCAAAGAAGTGCCTAAATCATCTCCTACAATCGACCTCCCTCATTTCATTTTGTATACACACTAGGCAAGTTCTAGGCACTACACAATAGCATGAAATATTCAAAAACCTTACACTCACAGCACATGCTCAATTCAGGACAAATTCAGTAGACTCTTAACTCAGCTAATCACAAGAATTCAACATTAAGCTTTAAACACATAGAGTCACATTCAAGAGCCTAGGTGTCTCAAACAGAGTTATACAATTGCTAAACATTCTTCAAAATTTACAACATCTGCATCTCACAATCATGTTCAACACATAACAAGAATATCAAGCTATCAATCAGCTAAGGGTTCACAACACAAACCTATTGACTAATTTTTCCTCAAGACAGTAGTCATCAATCTATCATCGGGAAAAGTCCCTAACTATGACTAACACCATTATGTACAGACAAAGAAAAATTTTATTCGTCAGTTCAATGTGCCCCCCTTAAGAAAAGAACCGAAAAGAAAAATCAAAGGGTGAGTGAAATATGCTCAACTCAAACTTCTTCATCAAACAATATCATATCAAGCACTAACTTCACCCAAATTCACTAAGCACAGAATTCAAAATTTTGAAAATTTCCCTCACCCCACACTTGAATTATGCTATGTCCCCAAAGCATCAAATAAAATTAATACAAGGGTGAGAAATACTCCCTAAGGCCTCTAGCCCTAGCTAATATCATGTTTTTCTTCATTGTTGAACACTTGGGTCACCACCCCACACTCATATTATTATCATGCTCTTTAGCTCTTACTTCCTCAGGTACTCAGACTTCCCCTAAATTTGTGCTTAACCAACAAATCACACAACACAAGTGAAATAAAAAAATACAACACAAATTAAAAAGAAAGTGTACATATGGTACTCTTGGGTTGAATCCCAAGCAGCGCATGATTTTACGTCGCGGCACGACATGGACTATCCTTCTCAGGATATCCTCAAACAGGTGTTTGTCACAACCTGAACGGAGGCCCAGATCGTAACATGGGACAAGGAGTCCCGAGGGACCCTAAGTCGACCCATGGCATAAGCACACCTCTACTCAATCGAGAACTGAATAACAATCAACACAACATAGCGGAAGTCTAACTTAAATATAACATCAGAATATAAAATTCGAATCGAATTACATACATCTTTCTGAATAGCCTCAAAACATGACGAGTTGATGGGACAAGACCCCAACTAACTGAACAAGCTGAAAACTGAAAATACATAAAGAAAAGATAGATAGACTGGTCCTCGAGAGATTAGGACTCACCAAAAAGCATACACTAACTCCGATAAGCTGTCAAAGAGCGGGGCTAAACCTGAGAGCTGGGTCCTGTATCATGAAATGATACAGCATAGAATGTGTGTGGTCAGTACGTGAAATGTATCGAGTATGCAAGGTAAGTAAAACCGCTAAGGTAAGTAAAAATCGTTTAAACACAATGCATTAATTAAACAAAAACATTAGTAACTGAGAGTAGGACTTGCATGCATCATTTCTGAAATCATGATCTTTTCATAACTTTACAATACATAGCTTTGTAACATCAACTGACTCGAATGACTCAAAGCTGAAACATGACATTTATAGAAAAGTTAAACATTGAGTCAAACTTGACTTTTCAGATCATGCATATGTAAATAATAATCATGAACAATGAATATGCATAACTGAAGCATGAGGAATACTGGGAGACTCGTCACTTAACCGACATACCACGATAGAGCTTGTGTGGTTCCAACTATCACACTCAAGTGGGCTGAGCCATCTGAAGCCTTGTCAGGGCTAAGGACGCTACCATGATATCGTATCAAGCTCATGGGCCATTAGGGCTGGGATAGCTCACAAGGGAGGTCCCAATAACATAATATTATCAAACTACATTGGCACGTAGTTCTGGGGCATAGGGTGATCGACCCTTAGCCCGCTCGATGCTAGACTCTTCTCCAAAAAACATGCATATATTCTACATCATATATAATAAAGCTCAACATCGTCTATTGACGAAGCTCAATGATCAAATACATCTCAAATACGAAATCATGCATATGAGAAGTTTTAGTTCAAAACATACCACAAGCTGAAAACATACTTGGGAGCCTTTGCTCCAAAATCATGTGTTAAGCTATATGTAGGAAGAATTAACTCAAAACATACCACAAACTAGAGTATAAAAAATTGGAGTCTTCGCTCCAAAATAATGTGGTAAGCTTAGTTCGGAAAAATCCTCATTTAAACTTAACATGTGGGCATTGCCCAAAGCTTTACCATACTTAGAAATATTCAATTCTCATTGAAAACATAATTATAAACATGGGTAGCTTCAAAGAATGCTTTTCATCATAATATCTCATCATTATCACATTTACTTCACAAATCTCACTTTTCATAATCATATCATCAATGGGCTTCAACATTCATAAGACTAGATACATACTTTTAATTGAAATCATTATAAAATCAGCTTATGCTTCACAATTTGATAATAAAATCATAATCAATTCATACCCATGTAAAAAAATTAAAGATTTATACATTCGGGTAGACACCCCATAACTTGATCATAGGAATTTCTCATACTTAGATAGAAATTGGGCATGGGTGTGAAAGGGAACACCCACTCATAACCCTACATACCTGGAAGGGATTGATTCTACCACTTCTCTAATTGCCGAAGATGAAATTTGGATGAAAACCTTCTATTAGCTATAGATCACCTTCTCAATCTCTCAGGTTTGCATGCATGGAAGGAAATAACTTGAAATAGGTTTTTCCCCTCCTAAAACCCACTAAAACAAGCCATAAATGACGTATTATAAGGCTTTAGGACGTGGAAATGATGAAAATACCCTTGCTGATTATGTAGAAAATTCTTCACTGGACGAACTAACAGACGGTCTAACGGGTTGTTGGAGGATACCTGACCCATGGTGACGATCCGTTTTGTACACTGTTCAGGCTTAGGTATCAGCTCAACCAACGACTCAAAACGACTGGTCGTCATACCATACAACGAGTCGTTCTATCGACCGTTGTTTCCTCCTGCAACTTTGACACCTCATCCTCTAACGGGCCTCACCACGACTCATTACATCAACCAATGAGTCGTGGTTTCCTTCCGTCAAACCTACTGGAAATTTCACCCCTCAAACGACGACTGCTAACGACGGTCCGTGATAACTCATGATGAGTCGTGTGATGACCCGTTACTTCCCAGATGCTAAGGTTTATATCCCACCACGACTGCAAATGACGACCCGTTGTTTCCCACAATGATTCGTCACATCGACCATTGCTTCCACTGCCACCCGGGACTCCTGAACCCATGACTGGTAATAATGGCTCGTGGTTCTCACCACGAGTCATTGTACCTCTTGTTCTGTGATATTTTTCCCAATTTCAGTAGTTTTTAATTTTTTAACTCCCGAGTCCGATCTTTAGATATTCGGGGTATAATAATATCGCCCCCTTGGGAACATTCATCCTCTAATGTTAAAATAGAGTAGAAAACAGAAATATGCAATTATCATATTCAAATACTGATCATTTAGACCGAAATTTAACGGAATGACTACCACTGATTCATTACACAAAGTTGATTTGATCTCATGCTTCACATACACTTCCATACACATAAAAGAAACATGAGCACATGAACTAAACATGAAAACAAAATAGAGTCATAGAGCAAAACTGATACCTCTAGTCAGAACCGAGCCGATAGAGAATAAATGTGGGTATTTAGCCATCATATTCGCTTCGACTTCCCACGTAGCTCCTTACACATGTTGATTTCTCTATAAGACTTTAACTAAAGCTACTTCCTTGTTCCTTAGCTTCCGAACTTGATGATCTATTATTTCCACCGGAACTTCCTCATAGATAAGGCTGTATTTTACACCAACACTGTCCACCAGAACTACCAGAGCTAGATCTCCCAAACATTTCTTCAAAAGCAATACATGAAATACAAAATGCATAGAAGACAACTCTGGGGGAAATTCCAATTCATATGCTACCTTACCAACTCTTCTAATAATCTGGTAAGGACCAATATAACAAGGACTGAGTTTTTCTTTATTTCCAAACCGTATCACTCCCTTCATAGGAGACACCTTCAGAAATACCCAATTGTCCACCTCGAACTCCAACTCTCTCCTCCTCACATCAACATACGACTTTTGACGACTTTGAGCGATTTTTAGCCTGTCCCTTATCAATTGAACTTTCACCGTAGCATCATGAATCAAATCAGGTCCTATCATAGCTGTCTCACCAACCTAAAACCATTCGATGGGCGATCTATATATCTGCCTATAAAGAGCCTCGAACGGTGCCATCTAGTTGCTAGAGTTATAGCTGTTATTATATGCAAACTCGATCAGGGGAAAATGATCATCCCAAATACCTTTGAAGTCCATCACACATGCTCTCAGCATGTCCTCAAGAGTCTGGATTGTTCGTTCTGCTTGGCCATCCATTTGCGGATGAAAGTCTGTACTAAGCTTAACCTAAGTCCCAAGCTCTTCTGAAAAGACCGCTAGAATTGGGAGGTAAATTGAGTACCTCGATCTGAAATAATAGA
The DNA here is from genome assembly GCA_018107945.1 of Datura stramonium. NCBI lineage: Eukaryota > Viridiplantae > Streptophyta > Magnoliopsida > Solanales > Solanaceae > Datura > Datura stramonium. The sequence goes on along the minus strand of JACEIK010005177.1, from coordinate 49,723 downwards.
CAAGGGCACTCCATGTAGTTGAACCAACTCCCAAATGTACAATTTGGCATAATCATCCGCTGAATCTGTGGTTTTCACCGGTAGGAAATGTGCAGCCTTGGTCAACCTGTCTACCACCAACCAAATGGAATCATATTGTCGGTAGGTACAAGGTAATCCTGTTATGAAGTCCATATTAATCTCTTCCCACTTCCAAGTAGGAATGCTAATATCCTGAAGTACTCCTCCCGACCTTTTGATGCTCAACTTTTACTTGCTGACAATTTGGGCATCTGGCTACGAACTCTGCAATATCCTTCTCCATGCCATCCCACCAATAGATTTCTCGTAAATCATGATACATTTTGGTGGATACTGGATGGATAGAATATCTGGTCCCATGTGCCTCATGCAATATCCGGCCCCTTAATCATCCACATCTGGAACACACAGATGACCCTAGTACCGAAGCACACCATCTCTCCCTTAGGAGAAAACCTCCACATTTTGACTCCGCATGACTTCTTTCAATTTCCTCAAAATTGGATCCTCATCTTGCCAAGATTTCATATCAACTACCAAAGATGAATCTAATCCATTTTGCACAACAACACAACCATCGGTGGAGTCGATCAACGTAACTCCCAACCTTGTAAGTCGATGGACATCTTTTACCAGCTCTTTCTTTCCCTCATCCACATGGGACAAACTCTCCATAGAGAGCCTACTAAGTGCGTCTGCTACCATATTAGCCTTACCCAGATGGTAAAGAACACTCATATCATAGTCTTTGAGTATCTCTAACCACCTCTTTTGCCGAAGATTGAGGTCCTTCTGCGTGAACACATATTGTAGACTCTTGTGGTCCGTAAATACATCCACGTGGACCCCATACAAATAATGCCACCATATTTTCAAGGAGAATACTACCGCTGCCAACTCTAGATCATGGGTCAGGTAATTCTTCTCATGGACCTTTAGCTGACTAGAGGCATATGCTATTACTTTTCCCCGCTGCATCAATACACATTCGAGCCCTATTCTCGAAGCATCACAATACACAACAAAACCATTTATAACCTCAGGTAGGGTCAACATCGATGTGGTAGTGAGTCGGGTCTTCAATTCTTGGAAGCTCTTCTCACAAGCCTCCGACCATTGAAATTTTACCTTTTTCTGAGTCAACTTAGTCAATGGTGCTGAAATTGATGAAAAGCCCTCAACAAATCTCTGGTTGTAACCTGCTAGGCCTAAGAAACTCTGAATATCCAAAGGATTCACTGGTCTAGGTCAATTCTTCACTGCTTCGATTTTCTAAGAATCTACTTTTATGCCTTTTCTCGATACCACATGGACCAAAAATGATAAGGAGTTCAATCAAAGCTTCCACTTGCTGAACTTAGCATATAATTGGCAATGAAGCACTACTCTCAAATGAGCGGCATGCTCCTCCTCACTTCAAGAGTATATAAGTATGTCGTCAATGAACACGATCACGAACATGTCCAAATATGGCTTGAACACCCTATTCATCAAATCCATGAAAGTTGCAAGAGCATTCGTTAGCCCAAAAGACATAACTACAAACTCATAATGGCCATACCGAGTCCTGAAGGCTGTCTTCGGGATATCACTCTCCCAAACTCTGAGCTGATGATACCCGGACCTGAGGTCTATCTTTGAAAAACACTTGGCTCCCTGAAGTTGGTCAAGAAAATCATCGATCCTGGGTAAAGGATACCTGTTCTTGGTGGTGACTTTGTTTAATTGTCGATAGTCAATACACATCTAAAGCGAACCATCCTTCTTTCGAACAAATAGAACTGGTGCACCCCATGGAGACTTGTTCGGTCTAATGAAACCCTTATCTAACAGGCCCTTCAACTGTTCTTTCAACTCTTTTAGCTCGGCTGGAGCCATTCTGTACGGAGGAATAGATATAGGTTGTGTGTTGGGAAGAAGGTCAACACCGAAATCAATCTCCCACTCGGGAGGAACACTTGGCAAATCATCAGGAAAGACCTCGGGATATTCACATACTATTGGAACTGACTGAATAGTTGGTTTTCAGACTCGACATCCTTAACCCTAACTAGATGGTACATACACCCCTTAGAAAGCATCCTCCTGGCCTTTAGGTAAGAGATGAAACGACCTGCAGGAACAGTTGAACTACCTCTCCATTCTACAATCTGCTCACCCAAAAATCTAAACTCTACTGATCGGGTTCTACAATTAACTGAAGCATAGCATGCAAATATCCAATTCGTGCCAAGAATAACATTGAAATATCATGGCTAACTCTATCAAATCTGCTAAGGTGACCTTATGAAGGATTGAGACCGGGCAACCTTTATACACCCGTCTAGATATAACTGAGTCACCTACTGGAGTGGAAATTGAGAAGGGTTCTAAAAGACTCCGGGACTAACTCCGAAGCTATTGGCCACATAAGGTGTCACAAAAGACAAAGTAGCCCCCGGATCTAGCAAAGCATACACATTAATATGGAAAACTCTCAACATACCAGTGACCACATCCGATGAGACCTCTTTCTCCTAACGGGTTGCTAAAGCATAGAATCTATTCTAGTGCATTGCCAGTTGTGCTAGTAGATGCCCCCTGATGTGCTGAGCATGCGGGGGGAGGGGCTGTTGAACTAGAAGTTGGGCCTCGGCCCCCAACTTGATCCTTCCTCGTAACTGGACAATCTCTAAGCATGTGTTCGGGCTGCCTATACCTGAAACAAGCACCTGAACCTGCCAAACACTAGCCTGTGTGTCCTTGACCACACCTGCGACAAACAAGGATGCTGGAATCTGTGGGTCTACTGCTATGACTCCTCGAACCTGATGTTCGCCCTCTCTGATTATGTCTGGGCATGGATGGCACACTCAATACTGAAGATGTCGGGGCTGATGATCTCTAGTGAGTCTGATGTCGGTGCCCACCACCGGAACTCTATTGAGAGAATCTGTGGTACTCAGTCCTGGCCCTCTTGGCCTCCCTCTCTCTCGAATGTGCTGCCTCCATCCTCTAGGCGTACAACACTATTTGAGAAAATTCCATACACTAGTGAAGCATGGCCGTCCTGCAATCTTTGTCCAAATAACCCGCGACTCCATGGACGAATCTACTCACCCACATCCTCTGATTGGCTACTAACTCTGGAGCATATTTTGATAGATGAGTGAACTCAAGGGAATACTCTTGTACAGCCATTCTCCCTTGCTTCAAATTCACGAACACAGTTGTCTTCGTCTCCCTCATCTCACGAGGGAAGAACCAGTTTAGAAATGCAACATGGAACCCTTTCCAAGTGACCAGACCTGCTACTGCAACTCTTCTATTCTTCTATTGGCGAAACCAGATATGCGCGACCCCTTTTAACTGATAAGAGGCCAACTTGGTGCACTCAATCCCATTCACCCCCATGACTTGGGTGATCTTGACAATCTCATCTACAAACTCACGTGGGTCCTCATCTACCTTCGACCCCGTGAACTCCGAAAGGTTGATACTCAAGAAATCCCTTACTCTGGTTGCTGTTGCATTCCTATTCTGAGGGTAATGTGCCACTGTTTGATTATGAACCTAGCCAGCCATGGCCTATGCCAGCATCTCAATCGTTGCCCTAAACTCAGCATGGGTAGCTAGCTCTGGTGCGTGCTCCTCATGAACGTGTGGGGATGGCTGATGCCCATCATCATTGGCACCCTCATGATCATTGACATTTCCATTACTTTTCACGTTCACTCGGCGTGGAGGAATGATGCTACAAACGTGAATAGCATGAATTAGAAGGATAGGAAAACTTTTCATCGCACGACATAGATCATGAAAGTAGGGAACAATTCCTAAACGTCTCGTAGCCTCTTCGTCATAAGTGTGGCGCGCTTCACACCCATGAAAAAGACTCTACTTAACGCGGCTTTCAGACACCCTAAGATACTTCAAACCTATTGCTCTGATACCAAGTTTGTCATGACCCGCACAGAGGCCCGGATCGTAACATGGGACAAGGAGTCCCGAGGGACCCTAAGTCGACCCATGGCATAAGCACACATCTACTCAATCAAGAACTGAATAACAATCAACACAACATAGCGAAAGTCTAACTTAAATATAACATCAAAATATAAAATTTGAATCGGATTACATACATTTGTCTGAATAGCCTCAAAACATGACGAGTTGATGGGACAAGACCCCAACAAACTCAACAAGCTGAAAAATGAAAATACATAAAGAAAAGATAGATAGATTGGTCCTCAGGAGATGAGGACTCACCAATAAGCATACACTAACTCCGATAAGTTGTCAAAGAGCAGGGCTAATCCTGAGAGTTGGGTCCTGTATCATGAAATGATACAGCATAGAAAGTGTGTGGTCAGTACGTGGAATGTATCGAGTATGCAAGGTAAGTAAAACCGCTAAGGTAAGTAAAAATCGTTTAAACACAATGCATTAATTAAACAAAAATATTAGTAACTGAGAGTAGGACTTGCATGCATCATTTCTGAAATCATGATCTTTTCATAACTTGACAATACATAGCTTTGTAATATCAACTGACTCGAATGACTCAAAGCTGAAACATGACATTTATAGAAAAGTTAAACATTGAGTCAAACTTGACTTTTCAGATCATGCATATGTAAATAAT
>JACEIK010005177.1:12870-26173 GCA_018107945.1 Datura stramonium | reverse complement strand
ATATAAAAAAGTATTACATAGACGGATACTTGAAAATGTTAAGGGTAAAATAGACATTACATAGCATAAGAGAGGAGAATGTCTATTGTTCAAAGGGGGAGTTTGATTTTTAAAGCAAAGTTGGGGAGTGTAAATGATTTTCACCCATGAAGTTATTCACAACACTAGAATGTCATGGAGCCACAACTGGAAGTGTGTACCTTTGGATGCAAAGGGGAAAAGGTTTCCATAAAAAACGACATGCCTAGAGATATATATTCGACAACTTGAGACATCAAGGCACTTGTATCCTTTGTGCTTATTGTTGTAACCTAGGAAGAAACACTGATGTGAATGAAACTATAACTTGTGGTTGTGGATAAGGTCGCAAGTAAGGATAACAAGCACACCTAGAAACCTTAAGGGAGAGGGATAATTAGGTGCTTTGCTAAATAACTTCTCAAGTGGGGAAATATTGTTTAAAACAGGTGTAGGCATTCAATTTATGAGATACACCGCCAAAAGAAAGGCATGATCCCATAAATGCAAAGGTGGAGATGCATGAGCTAAGATTGTTAGGCTAGTTTCAACAATGTGACAATGTTTTCATTCAATTATGCCATTTAGCTTATGTGTGTAGGGAAAGAAACTTAATAAATAATATGGCTGTGAATAACCTACAATAATTTCTATATTTGCCACCCCAATTGAATTGAAAGGATGTAATCTTTCTGTTAAATAAGGTTTCAACTTGAGTTATGAATGTGAGAAAAAAGTCAATGACTTCATCTTTAAATTTAATAGGATAAAGCCAAGTAAATCTGCTAAAATCACCCACAAATGAAACATAAAAATGAAATTTATTGATTGCGAGATAAGGAGCAGGGCTCCATACATCGAGTAAATCAAATCTAGAGGACTTGGAGAAGTTGAACTAGACCTAGGAAAAGGTAATGTATGACTCTTGCTATACTGGCAAGAAGAGCAAACATTACTACTTGAGGTTGGAGACAGGTAGACCATTACGTTGGACTACTTGCTTTGCAACATTTATTGAAGAATGACCTAGACGATTATGCCACAAATCAATAGAAGACTTTGACACAAAAAGGCTTGATGTTGAGAAGGACCTCGGCTACACTTGAAGTGGGCAGGATGCAATTTGTAGAGTCCGTGCTCACTGTTCCCTCATAGCTGAACCTTGTCCAATGCTGGATCCTCACAAAACAAGTAGTAGGGTGAAATTCAAAGTAAACATTATTATCAGTAGTAAACTGAGCCACACTTAACACACTTCTTGTAATCCGTGGAACATGGATATATTATTGAGATGAAGAGTGTGACTAGAAGTAGAAAAAGAGGAATCACCAATATGGGCAATTTTCATCAAACCTGTACCATTGCCAACATGCATCTGTTCAGAACCAGAATATTCACCCCAAATGTTCATATTGTTGAGGTCATTTGTGAGATGGTTTGTGGCGCCAGAATTGGGATACAAAGGGGGTCTATTACAGTTGAAGGTTGTGCAACATATGCTGAGAATTGTTGCTTATTTCTAACTTGAAAGGCATGGTCAAAATGATGGTAACAATTTGCAGCAAAATGACCATATTTTGTTACACACTTGACAGTGAACTGTAGTGTGCTGATTATGGTGCTGGCCATCAAAACCACGATCTCCTCTTCCTTGGCCTCATCCTTACCTTCCTGACTGGTACTGACCTGTTGAGTAGTTCCTTTTATCCTCATACTTGTTCCGAGTAGGATTATGACTGGAGGTTTTGGTGGTTAGACTGACTTGTGCAAGGGCTTGATCGACAACAGTAGCTTGTTCCTGAGACTCATGACTCAATAACAGACCATTAAGATCAGTAAATGTAATAATCTCAGTCCTGGAAGTAACTGACACAACTATAGTATCATAATCAGAGCCTAAGCCACCAAGGATATGAATTATCAATCATCTTCATTGAGAGACTGAGATGCAGCAGCTAGATTGTCTGCTATAGTTTTCCTCTTTTGAAGATAATCAGTCATTGATTCGGATCCTTTTTTTGATGTTTGAAGATGTTGTAGCAATTTGTATAATACGTGCCCTAGATTTTGAGGCACACATACCTTCTAGAGCTTGCCAAACTTCCTTTGATGTGGAGCAGCCATCAACTTGTGCCAATACTCCATCCGTAAGCGAAGACACTAGCCAACTCAATAGGAGTTGATCTCGTTTCTTCTATGCTAAAAACAATGGATTAACTTCGGCCTTTGAAGTTGCTGAAGAATCTGCAGTAGTATCTTGATGGACAAGGATGAGTTCCATGAATTTATCCCTCTAAATCATAGCCTCTTATTGCAGGAAGAAATTGGGATTTTGAAAAGGTATAGTTATTCCTGTCAAGTTTGACTATGTGAGGATGGGAGAAATTCTAAATCATAGCCTCTTATTGCAGGAAGAGCTTGGGATTTCCAAAGGATGTAGTTATTCCTGTCAAGTTTGATTATGTGAGGATGGGAGAAATTTGTAGGTGGTGGTGTGGTAGTGTTTGATGAGAGGATGGGAGAAAATTGTAGGTGGTGGTGTGGTAGTGTTTGTTGAGAGGATGGGAGAAAATTGTAGGTGGTGGTATGGTAGTGTTTGATGAGAGTGACTGTGCAGAAACATTGGTGTGTGAAGGTGAAGACATGGCTATTCAGACGTGAGTCTTAAAAGCTTCTGATACCATGTGAGCAAAGGAGTTGTATATTTCACTGCTGATTAAGTAGGATGATCCCTCTATATATACATGCTTATACAGAAGTGTAAAAGGAGAGGGACTCTATGAGATGTAGCTTATCCCTAACTAACTGTGTCACATATAATTCCTAAGCTATCTACGACACCTTAAGACATAGTTATCTAATAACTAAAAGGTGATTTGAATCCTTAACCTTCCCTGCTCTTAGTTTGCTTTAAAGGCACCATTTTCGGGAGTAAAAAGAACATGTGGTTAACCACTTTGCATAAACTTATCTATAGACAAGGAAAGTTGAATTAGTGTTTCAGAATCATGATATTGCATATATTCTTTGATCCTTGTTTGTCAAACAGACATCGGAGCTCCTTCAACATGAAAGAAACAACCTGTCAGCAAAACTTCTGCAGAAAAGGTAACGTCAAATGCATTTATCAGAGATTTCTGATGGACAGTACATAATGCTAAGTGCATATGGTTGTCATACAGTGATTACTATGCAAAGACTATTAAAGAATTAACTGCTCAGCTAGGAGAACAGCAGGTTTTCCTTCTCTGTTGCTTTTCACTTAGATTGATCAACTATATAAGCTTTATTTTGATCATGAGAAAGGGTTCCTACTTTTAGGATTGGATCAACGATTGCAAACCGAACTTGTGGGTTGGAGAAAATGGTCAGGTATTTCTACCAAGTCATAATGTTTTCTTTTCCTGAGTTTTGGTGCTCTTCTCTATAAATTGTCTTGGAATTATAAATTTCCAACAGATAAACTGAGTAAGATATTTTAATTTGTGTATATAAAATCCACTGAAGGGAAAAATAAATGCTCAAAAGCCAGGTCAAGGTGTGAAAACAGAAATTACTGTAATACAATTTAAATTATGTTATTTTATGTGATGCTTATCTTTTCAAGTGCAATATTCAAATGCATTGTGAGTTCACAAATTTTCTGATTTTTTTCCGATAATGGTAACTGTATATTCCTCAGCACACAAAAGTATGCTGGCATCCATATTTACAAAATATCTAGTGAGTCCTAATGAACCTAATTACAACGATTCCAAAATCTCTTGTATTGACCCAGACTCCAGCACAAAAAATTCTTTACACCAGAAATGTAAAAACATAATGCAGTCAAGCTTAATTTTCTGCATAGAGTTAGATTTACCCTCAAGACACCTAGCATTCCTTTCTCTCCAAACCGTCCACCAGATTGCAGCTGGTATGACCTTCCACTATCTTTTTTTCCTTGTATTATTCCCAGCATAGTTCCAACAACTCAGCAATTCATGGGTGTTTCCCAGCATTACCACAATGATATTTATGAAAGTGACTTGATATTTATGAAGCTCAAGGCTTTGGCCGAGACAAGCTGCTTAGGTTCAATTTTTTATTCACTCAAGTTAACTACTTTTGCGTCCTCCCTATAATAGTCTTGTCAATTGGCCTTGAAGATATAGTGGTTGTGGACTTGATGTATTTTGATTTGACAATGCTTATAGTTTCTTGTGATTCTCAAATGGCACATTTCTGGAAAATTTTGAGGTATGAGCGATGGCTTGGTGATCTGACATTCAAGTTTGAGCATAAACTAACTGGTGATATGATGTTTCGGGCATTAGCCCAACTACGTAAATACTCCATCAACTATAATAGTAGTTGTCATTCCTCTGTCAGTATGATATATCAGTAGAGTAACTACTTTCTGCCTAGACAGGCTGGCATTCTACCACTAAAAAAGGGGATAGAGTGGCTTATCTGAATAAGGTTCTTAATCATAAATATTCTGCTGGAACTGATGGCTAAAGCATTCAGGTGACGGACAAAATCGGTGAGAAAACTGGTGAAATTGAAGGTATGACAAATTCTGTTAGTTTATATTCTCTTTCCAAAATGTCGATGGGTTAATGCAAATGATAAAAATGACCATTTAGCAACAGTAGCATCTCAATATGCGACAAGCTAATTTTGGATTCACCCTGTGGACTATTTATCCACCTCTGCCTTAACTTTGTTTTCTTTTTCCTGTTCATCCTGTTTGAAGCAAATTCGTATTAATTTACAGAGAATCAGGATAACGTGGCAGAAATTCTAAAGATGAATTTGGCAGAAGCTAAAACAAAGCTAAACCAGATGAGTGAGCCGAACTCCAAACTTGTCACAGAGAACAGCCAGGTTTGCTTAAACAATTCTGACCATTCCGTTTTTGTGTGGTGACAAGCCCTTCCCCTTGGTAACTGAAAAACAAAGAAAGACCCCAAAAAAAAAAAAATTGCTATTACCATTAGTTGTTTGATGAACCATTGAAGTATGTCCTTCAGTCTAGAGGCATTTTCCTGCTGAGTCTCTATGGTGGTATGTCAGTATGGAGGTCAGAGATCTTCAATGTTCCTTGAAGTCATTCTTCCTTTTCTAGTTCCAACATTTGAAGGTAAAGTTGAACCTTACCCCTCAGATTCTTGTATTGTAAAGCTGAATTCTGACAGGGTTATCATCCCCCCTGTATTGTCCTTGCTACTGAAGTTGACTTTCTTAATTAACCAGTAGTATAGTTGGAACATTTTTCCTCTTCTGTGGAAGCCTTTGGTGCTTTAGTGGTTATTAATATACTTTTAATCCACACTAAGATCTATGACTTATCAATACCTAAATCCCCCAATCCTGACTCCTGGACAGAAGAAAGGAAAATCTCTATTGAATATGGAAAAATTGAGGCCTATTGTTAAAGATAATTATGAGGGAAATTAAAGTCTAAGATTTTCTTTACTTTGTTTCTCATTCAAATACAGTTAGTTTCAGTTTCAGTTCAAATACAAGAATCTGAAAGGCATCTTGCTTTGGCAGGTAAGGAGATGTATTGAGCTTCTGAAGTCGAAGATGAATGATTTCAAGGTCAGTTACAATCTGTTTTACTTATATTATGTTCAGTCTTAGCTCAAAATTTTTCTCTTTTGATAATGACAACAACTGCCTGTCAAAGCCATCTTGGCGTTTGCAATTACACAACAAGCAGGTTCTTTGGATATAGTTGATCAGCAAAATGCATCAAAATTAACTTATTGGGAGATCAGAAAGTTAAAATCGTGAATTTGGGAAAAAAGAAGATGTTCGTTGCTTCTAATTTTTGAATCAAAATAATTGGAAGAAAATATACTTGCTACAATTCAAAGCATCAGCCTCCAAAAGTCTATCATCAACCGTCATGCATTATTCTGCAGGCACAACTCAGGCAAATGGATAGCAAATCCTTACAAGAGGAGTACCAAGCACTTCTCTCAGACAAAGCTGGAGAGGCAGAGTATCTGCAGTCTTTACAACTCCAGATTGCAAAATTGATGGTATTGAGAAATATCCACTCTTTCTTTGCACTTTGACATGTCATTCAACTTGTGGTATCAATGTTATATTTTAAGGAGATCCAAAATATCCCAATTGATGGAGTTAATTTATCAATTGATTTTTCCATTTCACTCACAATTAGTAATTTTTGCTTTCAGAGAATTTCCCACTGTATCAAATGTTCTTGTGGAGAGGAATTCAAGTTAGACATGGATCTTTGTGGATGAAAATGTCCAGGGTGAGGAAGTACTTCAACTAGAAAGGTGGTGGAGTTTCTTCATATTAATCAGGTGTATTTGCAAATAATGGTCGAGATAGTTTGAGAAAAATGGGGAAGTTAATGCAGGGAAGCTGTTGCAGTTGTTGAGATGGCATAATAATGTGGTTTATACTTTATTGCAGTAGTATCTATGTTCTATGTAAAACATACTTATGAAATGCTGGTAGAATTCTGCTCGAATGAATAACGTACGCGCGACTGAACTTAAGCTGAGCCGTTCTTGTATAGAAAATTGGACATTTCATCACACGTGTGCTAACGCTGTGATATATCGGAAAACAAAGTCTAATAGACTACTTTAGAAACTTTGTCATCTATCATGACACCTCAGGCTACTACATTTATGGAGGTGCATATTTGGTTCAACACATTCAAGCAGGTGCAGACTTCATGAGATAAATTGGAAGACGATGTTGTTTTCTGTAGTATATAGTACACTAAAATTGAAGATTATCAAAATGCAGTCCTCTAATAGATATCAGATAAAACTAGTTGTTATATACGTTCAGTGTTTTTGAACTCTTGTTGTACTATGAACTTGTATATGTAACTTGATATTTTTACAAAGTATAAGATTGAAACACAAACTTTTATTCGCGTGCTCACTTTTTGACTGAAGTTTTGCCTGTGATGTTGCAAAGAGAAATAGTCAAATAGAAGCATCATCCAAGACTTTACATGACCCCTAACTTCTCCAAGGCTGCAGAGATATCCTGGGGTTCATATCCTTCAGCTGCACATATGTTTGTACTATCTAGAGGCACTACGTGATCAGTTCTGAAGCTGTCTTCATTGTGAAGAAGCTTCTCGCTGGCATATTCCACACTTTGTTTTAGAATAACAGTCTTATGAAGGCCTACAAGCAGGCCTTCATAATCTGTATCTCCTTTTTCACCCACAAAAACAACCATACTGGAAAGATCAACTCCCCATTTAACTGAGAGATACCTGCATTGCATGCAGAAAAAAAGTGATTGTGGCAAATTTGACGTTGAACTGATCTTTCCTAGTATAGGCTGACCAAAGAACATTAGTATCACTAGACCAAAGATTTATAAAGGAATGAAAAGGATTTACCTTAGTGCTTGGGATCTCGATGCATATAATGGTGTCACGTTCAACCTTGATGCAGCATGTGTGTAGACAACATTGCAACGGAAGCCTCTCATGCGTAGCCTCTGACGAAGGTCATTAACTTTCCTTACCTGTCACATGTAATTTATTATCAGGATGCAAATGGGGAAACCAATTTGTATATTTCTATTTGTATTGTCTAACTTAGAACATCGAGAGTAGCTTAGCAATCTTACTCCGGCTCCTGGCTTGATGATATATGAGTAGCATCGAGAGCTACATGCACTAGAGCATTGTTCAATATCATGCTCAGGACCTCCTTCGATTTTACCAAGCCTCATCACTGCTGATTTAATGTTCTCACCTGGCCACCGGTACTCAATGTGGGTTTCATAGTCGTCATCTAGTCCTAAGTCCCTCCATGGGTAGTATATTTCACTTCCACTGCTGCAAATCAATGCATCAAAATCTTCTAAATTTGTTGGGAAACTGTTTAGCGCTTCTTTAGTCTCTTGCAGACTCAAGCCTGTCAGAAAAACTAAACCAATTTGGCTAGACCTGGATCCTGCAGCTTGCATTATATTCTTGACCGTTAAAGATAAGGTCTCAGTAGGAGATCCTTTGCTGTTGTAACAGTCAGTTGCCACTACATATAGGACCTGCCTTCTCCCAGGGAAGTAGCTAACAATAGACTTGCTAATTGAATTAGCTTTCCGTGAGAGTATCTCAACAAGTTCCTGCTGCCTTCTTGCCATATCAAGCTCTCCATTGGCTTTGAAATCCACATCAATGGAAAATTTAAGAGAAAGGTCCTCTACATCTCTTAGTGATTCACTCAAAGGTTCTTCAGGAGTTGGCTTCATGACCTCAAGACGATTGGCAGGGTGGCGATTTCTGCAGTGTTGAACATGGGAGAGGTAATTCTGGCAGTGCTCTGGCCATGAGAAGCAGTGGATATTCTTTAGGCCATTCTTACGGCACTCCAGCCATAGGTTCTTGTCAGCAACAAGCTTTAGAAGAGCATCTGCTATGGCTTTTTGATCATGTGGATCAATGAGTAGCCCATTGTTTAGTGCCTGATTGAACATTATGTTCCACATTATATTCATCCATAAATTACAATAAGTCGCCACTTTGAGGTGTACATGGAATTAAAAAAATAACTATTTGAGAAAGGACGGGGAAGTTTGCAACAGAAAGCTTGGGGCATCACTTTTCAGAAGTTCCTAAAGTCATGTGTTGCATGAAGTGTTTGTTATCATGATTTTGTGCACTTCTCTATAATTCTACCCCAACTTTTGTTCTGCAAAATTTAGGTTTCCAATGGATAACCTATATCTAAAAATATATTCAGGACTTGTGCATCGATGTTAATGTTTCAACCAGCTAATGTTTACCTTGAGTATATCTACTGGCCCTCCATTTTTGGTAGCAACTATAGGCAAACCATAACTAGCTGCCTGCAGAAAGAAGACTTTCCTGAACTATATCATTTTTCATACATAGCGTCAGCTGCTAAAACTTCATGCGATGTAATTCAGAAGTTACCTCAATAAGAGTGAGGCCGAATGGCTCAACAAGAGCTGGATTGATGAACACTCCCTTCAAGGATAAATCACCGTTTAAGAGTTATTGACAGTCATATTATGGAATTGAAGAACTTTAGTTAAAGAAGAGTGTCAATTCTATAGTTCATCTTCTTTTAAAGCATGGCAGAAGACAAATATTAATGGATCACTGAAATAGCTCTATCCTGTCTTGATTATTTTCCTGCACACACAGATCCAATGGAGAGCGACATCTCTATTATGAAGAAGGCATGGACAATGACGACAAACCTATGAGACCTAGATACTTCTGTTCTTGGTGGGAAAATCCCCAAGTCCCGACACTTGCTTATATATTATTTCTCTGAGTTACCTTAGTTTTTGCAGCCAGACGATATATATCAGGAACTTCTGGTTGCTTATGATGCTTTGGATATGCCACCTGGCCATACAAATTGTACTTGTCAATGAGCTTTATTACTGTTGTGAGTACTGCAGAGCTGCTACCGGACATGCCATCAATGTCATCTCTGTTACCTAGGATCAATGTCTACAACACCATTTACAATTAAATCAGACTATGCACTAGTTCACTAGCATCTGTTATAATTAAAGGAGGTTGCAGATAAACTTGGCCCTACCAAGTTGGCTAGTTCTCGAAGTGCTTGACATTCGCCAAAAGCCCTGAGCAAAGTAGTTATATTCTTCTTAGGATCTGGACGTGACAGTGCAAGTATCATAGGCTTGTGAGGGTTAAAGAAGAATCTCATGATCTGCATTCATGAAGATACAGGAGACATTGGCTATAAACATTTATAGGAAACCCCAGACCAACAAAACATTATTAATTAGTGTCAATTATTTTAATCTAGTCTGCATCTTGTTGCTTCTCTCTTGTTATCCATTTTGACATTTTTGCAAATTTTATGAGGAAAGAGTTAGGAAAGTCTGCTATGTAAATGAGGAGATCCAACCTCAGACCATATATGTGGTATAGGTCTCTTTTGACATTTGCCTGCACCAATCAATGACTTGAGATCTCCATCTCCTTCCAGTGAATCTTGTGCATACACGTTACTGAAGTCCATCCCCGGTGGTATAACCTAGTTTTTCACAGTCATCAGAAACAGACTAGACTTCAAATTTCTTCATATCTTGGTCAGAAGTCATTTTAGTGTTGTTTGAACAACAACTAGCTAGTTGAGTTAGTGCATACCACCATCCTCGGCATGTATCTCCCTAGGCAACTCACTCCTCTCCGTCTCCTAACTCTGAGTTTCCTCTCCAGCTGGATATCAAAACCATCATACAAACCCCATTGTTCGTCAATCTCTTGTCTTGTGCTAGTTACCACCATTTCAGCGGTATCTAGTCCCAACTCTTCTGCTTCTATTCTTCTCATTATCTTGTAGGTGGTATTGATGTCCCCCTTAGTGAGTCTGCCCTGTTTAAGCAATTGCTCGAGCTTGTTTCTTCCTAGTGAGTGACCTGTTAACACCATTGGTACGTTTAAGGTTCCAGATAAGCGGGCTGCTACCTCTCCTGCATCAGCATAATGCCCATGAATTACATAAGGCCACACTGCTTTTCCAGCATTGACTTGTTCCCCTATAACCCTTGCCATATTCACAATGTGGCTTAATGCCCCATCAACAAATTCTGGTATGTAAGGCCAGAGTGATTCTTTTGGAATATACCTGTTACAAAGATAATGTTCAAAATATGGAAGATTGAACCAGATAGCTAGACAAGTATGGTAAGCAATTAGTAGTTTTGAACCACATTTTCCAAAAGATGTGCCAAGTGTAGAGTAGCAGCATTACTTGTCACGTGGTCCGCAAGGGACTCGAATTATGTAGGCATTGCAGCTGCCAAAAGCATCAGATGGGCATGAGAGCATCTCAATTGGCTCCGCATAGCTAGAGTCAACCACTGGGGATGTGATCTGCCGAGTCAGGAGATCGACTCGATGAACTCCTTTCATGTTTGCAAGTGCTCGAGCAAGCTCTACTACATACTTCACCTGTTCATTCATTTAACAAAAGACAAAGCTGCATGAAAGCTGTTGAGTTTACCTCTTGTTATCCAGTTAACCCTCTGGGGCAGAGGAGTAGTTTTTGGGGTTGTAAATTAGGGATCACGTGTCCTGTCTTGTTACTAGCTCATAAGTGTCAATTCTCTGCTATTTGGAGTAACATTTTCAAACTTTCTTCTTGTGTGTTTTCAGTTGAACATGTTAAGATTTAGAGGCAAAAGTTTTATTGATTAAAGTTGTTTAAACAAAGATGACAGGTAATATCATTACCTGACCACCAGTGTCAGAATCTCGTCCAAGTTCCATGTTTTCTCCACGCACCAACCCATGGATACTACAATATAAAGTAAACATAGCATAAAATTTGTTTGACCAATGTTTGATAGTATGTAACTTGTTTGATTCTTGTTTAATCTTGTATATGCCATGTGTTTGTGTGTGTGTGTGTGTATGTCATATTGCATTTATTCTTCTTGCTTTTGATGTGTTTTTTAACCGTGCACTAGCTTTTTTATTTTTTGGTACATCAGAAAGTTTGTTACTTCACTATTACAACAATCTGAATGGTACCTGATCAAGACAATGTAGAGCTGCCTAGGTTTATCTTCATTAGACCACATCTGTGTATCGGAGTTAATCCTTGATATGGCATGGTGAGAGTCTGATATATTTATATCTCCTTTCTCCTTCTCACCTTCTGAAAGTTCAGAAAGATCTTCTGCTGCATCAAAACGACCTTTCTCTAGTTCAACTCGCCGTTTTACTAGTTTTTGTGCATCATCCCACACTATCTGCAATTTCACAAGAAATTATCTTCAACCTACGTTGCTAAGCAGTATACTTTTGTGTGTTTTCTAATGTGACTTCTTCTTTAGCCGTATTATCTTAAATATTTAAATACTAATTATTGACATGACTCTTTGAAAAAAATATATATCACTCAATGCTCTGTTTGACTTCATACATCCGTTTGGATTGACAAACAAATAAAGTAGCCCTATATTTGGATCTGATAATCGTATACCAATAATCAAAAGGTACAACAGCCCTGGAGCCGTTTTAAAAAGAGAGAAATTAGCACTACTTGATGAAATAAGTTCTTTTAGAATCAATTTCAAACCAACTGATACAAGTTGTAACAATTCAAGCGAGCGAATTCCATCTTATTGTTTTTGGTTTAAAAGCACTTCATTTTTAAAAGTTACATTTATCGAAGGAATGGTACATGTTGTGTACATAATAAGAATGAGAAATGAGAGAAGAGAAAGTACCTGTCTCTTCTTGCGGGTAAGATGCCAAATCCGCCAGCACATGTTCTCGAGCCTATTATTCCTGTCACGAGAATTCCTTGTTGCCACTACCTGCAATATATGTCCTTTTCCTAATTGAATAGAATAGAACCAATAAAGAAATAGAGACATGTACACTGATGTTGCTCATTTAAACATCATTAACAACACCTTTCACAGTTTCACTTAGCCCATAAGTGAAATCCTTCTTTAAAGGTTAGATGGTTAATGCTTAAACCTACCATCTCTAATTAACAAATTATGAAGGAAAAGTAGGAAGTGACCTTGATCCAAGTTCTGTGGAGGTCGGACTCATCAAAGCTGTTGATGACTTCTTCCACAAAGTACTTAGTGGGACTAAACAGCTTCTCTTTCTGGATTTCAAACCTCATTTTGTTATTAATATTATTTCTCTCTTCATGAATATTAATTACTCCACCTTGTTTCTTGTGTGATGTTGATCCATTTCTTTCACTTCCCACGTCCAATATTGCCTCCAAATACCCGTTTAACCATTCATTCTCTGCCATCCACTGATTGAATGAAATACTAGTTATATAATGAACAAGAGGGACTTTGTTGTTTCAAACCGAGTTTGAAGAGGAAGCCCTTCCCTTATATATATACACACTTTTTCATTTCAACGTGACAGCATATATTGTGTGGTTTATGCGTTTATCACAAAAATATCCTTATTCTCTCATATTACTAGCACAAGCACCCATTGTTGGCATGGCCTCATTTTGGTCATTCCTCCTCTTCTTTCTTCACTTTGGGAAAAATAAATAAAAATACTAGGTTTTTCTTTTAAGAAAAAATATCGTCCATCCTGCAAGTATATTGTATTTGACCTCTGTGCCTCTTTGTATTAGAAAAATCTTGTATAAATTTACGCAACTTTTGTCCATTTTCAGTGGGAAAAGGTAAATTTATTTTATTAGTAATACAGAGACAGCTCTTGGTCTCAATCACAAGAGCGGAAATTTTTTCCTTCATGGTAAGCCATTATTTAAATCTATTTATAAGA